>PVKM010040090.1:0-13551 GCA_004027735.1 Carollia perspicillata | reverse complement strand
ATAAGCACTAGAAGTAAAAGAAATGCCTTTCAAATGGTGAATGGATAAACAAATTATGGTATATACCTACCGTAAAATACTACTAAGCAATAAAAAGGAATTAACTACTTCTTATCTAACAGCAAAACATAACCATAATTAAAAGTAAAAGAAAGTGTATACAAAGCCTAGATAATATGTAATTTCATTTTTATGACCTCTGTAAAAGGCAATCATTACTCACAGTAACAGTAAATTAGTCAATGCTTGCCAAGGGCTAATGAAGTGGGAGATGACTACAAAGGGGAACTGTAAGACTATATATTATGCCTCAACTATGCTAGTAGTTACACAATTTTTTTATCAAAGTGTATAAAAGGCATACCAAGAATGGTAAATTTTACAACAAGTAAATTATACCTGCTTTTTATCTGTCTAATTTGTATTTTAAAAACTTATTCTATGTCATGACTTATAATATTTCCTGACATATAGGAACCATAGGATCACTGGCTTCTTCTACCAAGTTAACCACATTTAGCCTTCAGCACAGAAAACTAATTAAAATTTTCTTATTTGTAGAATTTGACACATGTTTTAAAATACAGATAAATATTATTTGAATTATTTTTAAGTAGACTAAGAAAATTAAGGTTCAGTTCTGGAAATGGAAGGAAAATTCCTGAGGATGACCTGATTTCCTTGAGATTGGCAGTTGGACCAGATCCATTCATGTGTGTTTGATCGGAAGAGCATACAAGTGGCATTAGCCGGGCCTAAGAGAAAACAAACTTCTGAGTGAGCAGGGAGAATGCAGTACAGAGAGAGTAGAGTTCAGGTCTCTCTGACGTCTAGGTGAGGAATCCGATGCCCACGTAATCAGCAGTAGTGTAGTGTCCAGCTCAGCAGTTGGACACTTTTTCCTTAGAAGACAAGGCAGTGTTACCCATAAAGACACATACACCAGATAAAAAGCTTAGATTCAATTAATAGTAGCCTTCTGCTGCCCACCAATGGCCTCATATATTTTACTTCCAGCCCTGGCACATCAAACGTTTTCAATCTTTTGTCAATTCTTTGTAAAATATCTTTACAAGTAATCTGCTGTGGCAGGCTTTGTTAGAACCTCATCACATAGAGCAATAAAGGCTATCAACAAGAAAAAATCAAAGAATGAAATAGGTTTTATAGTAATCGTTATTTCATACCCTGACTTCAGATCTGCCCAGTAATATCCTAAGGATGATGCACAAACTTGAAGTTAAATCTAAAGGAACATTATAATATGAGCTATTGATTTTCTAACTAATTTGAAGGTTACATCAATATAAATTTTTTAGAATATCCAAAATAAATATTAGTATACTCCGTATTCTGAGCAACAATGCATATATATAGTATATTAAACATAGTTTATATATGTATATACTGATTCATATATATATATATCAGATTTTAGAAGTGTGGTTCTGATAAATATATTTGAAGATTTTTCCTAAAATATCATGAAAAGGGATTTAGAAATTGAGCTGTTATCAGTGGATATATACAGAAATATACTGTATATTTAGTAGTTTCAAAAAGGAGGATTAGAATCACACAATATACTGGGAATTCTTATCTGGAGAATAATTTAAGAGGTAGTTCACAGGATATTGAACAGACAACACTCCAATTATTGGCTGGTAATGAACCACATCTTTGCAAATCAGTAAAAAAGTTATTTCCGGGCTGGCAATGATGCATTACCTGGAGAAATGATTAATTTCCTTCAGAATTCAAACTCTATACAATTATCTACATTACCTATATTTAAAGCTGGCTTGAGTTAGAGGAAATGGAATATTTACATCTGAGAACAGATTACTTAAACTTGTCTCAAAACCCATTTGCATGCTATCCTCACTCATGTTTCCTCATACATCAGTGAGCAGGAAAACACAGGCACTATAGCCCCAGGGTAACTTGATGATATTACTTCAGGAGACCATGAACTTGTTTCTCTTCACTCGTGGTCTTGAAGTAAAAGCTACAGCAGCATTGGTGGAGTACTGAGAGGTTAAATGATCCATTAGTCAAGCAGAAAATTAAGTCAACCTGAATGACAATTTCAAAAGAAACTTCAAATAACGTTATAAATAACCTTTTCTGATTATCCTTCACCTTCGTGGTCCATAATTTGATAATTTAACCATCATATGACAAGAAGGCAAGCTTTGTTTTGTTATTACTGTCTACATTAGTATTGTTACTATTACTATAAATGTTAACATCTACTATTTACTTACACTGCTGATTATATGGACACTTCAAAACACAATGTCCTTGATGATCACCAGCATCTCGCTTTTTCTTCCTTTTTATCCTAACTGAGAAAAGCATAAACACCAGGGAGCTTATAGGAACTGTTCAGCACGTACATCCTGTGATGTGAAAAGGCAGTGCTCACAGGCCAGTTACTCCGACTTTAAAACCTGTCTGAGTGCCCCGTTTGCATTTTATAACCCATGAAGAGTTTGTCTTTTTATTCTACACTGTTTTATCTCCGTTGCTAGAATACCTGTAATCTTAAACTATGATTGCTCCAAGATCAAACACAATGGTAAATAAAATTCATTAAATATTAAATACAGGAAATAAACCAGTAATTTGGTATTTTAGGCATTTTTTTGTCTGTTTAGACATATATTGGAGACTTCGTATTTTGCAATATTATCTGTCTCCTCTAATTTTCTTTTTGATTCTATAGACTCACATAACATTTCACACAGAAATGTTTAATTAGTTTCAGCTTGATCAGCAGCTGAGCGTTATTTCCCATAGGCAACCAAGGAAATGGTAAGTCGTATTTACATGGTAGGAGGATGGGGGCACATGAGGGAAAATACCATGAGCAAGTCTATCAAAATTTAGTTTGGCTTCCTCTTTAAAGTGTTTTGAGTTAATTATGCATTTCTGAGAACCTCAGCCATGGTCCCACATGGGAGGAAAGCCTTTGCTTCACACAGCAGGGGAACATTTCAGAACTGCATTTCTCATTACTTGCCAAGAGAGGAAATGTATTAAGATTCATCATTTACTTTCTAGTTTTGAAAAATCAGATTTTGGGCAACTTAAAATGCCATGAGCATAAACATTTAGTTTTTGTCCTCCCAAATTTGTTAAATGTTTTCATTCCTATAACAGAATAAATGACAATTGGGAGGAAATGATTTAACTACACAAAAGTAAATTTAAATAAATCTTAGATGTTTCCAAAGGTTTATTTGGGAGTATTATGTATGGATGCAAGATTTCTAAAATTTAATTTATTTTTAGTATTTATTGATTCAAACATTCAACTTTTCTATTTCATTTTGCAAGTCTATTTTACTAATTTATCCCAAAATCGTAATATCGGTCCACACACTGAAACTTTATCTTAGAAAAAATAGAAACTTCTTGTTATTCTCTTCCGAACTTCATGGCATCTGTGGACAAAGCAGATCAACTTGAAGCACAGTCCATAAAAAGATCCGAAGTCGCTCAGTTTTAGAAGAATGTATTGCGTCTCAAATTACATTTCAAATTGCATCTTCACTATATTTTTGCCTTCCAAAGAAGTAACTTTACTTCTAACCAAAGCTAAAGCATTCCCAACACTTCTCAGTACAACACAATACTAGCCCTTGTTATCTCTTGTGTATTTGGGAGATACATATTAAGTATTTGTTTAACCATTTAATCTCAATTTTTATAGGTTCTATGGGCCTCATTCCTTTTTTATTTTCTTTTTTATCATTGGACACAATTACCAAAATCTGTACCTAGGACCTCCATTTAGTCACTCATTTTCTTTTGCCATTTCAGTTTTACTCACCCATTTATGGAGCTATTATTTCAAAAGTCACCAACGACTACTTATATACCAAAGTCAATCCCCTAATTTCTCTTATCACTATTTTAACCTTCCTGTTAGCATTTGTTCATTACCTCTGTAGCAAGTGACAACAGATTATGTTCCTTGAATTCTGATTGTTCCTTTTATGTCGACTTTTTCTCCCCCACCTCCCACTACACAAATACAGTGAGGCCTCCAAATCACTATCCTTACCATTTCTCCTCTCTCATTTTATGTTTGCCACTATAGAGACTAGTATCTCTTATTGTTAAGCTGTTAACATCATTTGACTACAAAAGATTACCAAATTTATATTAATCATGTGAACATAAATAAACAAATTTCTAACTGCCTAATAGTACTGCTCATTAAAATATCTTACTAGCAAATAAAACAATATACCTAATACTGAATTAATCATTTAATTCCTAAGTGATTTATCATATTTCTACTTTTTAATTAATAACACTGTCATTCACTCTGGTATCAATGCATGAAAGATTGAATCATTTTCCATGTAAACATAGCAACTTTTGAACAAATAAATATGTTTTTCTTAAAAGCTGCCATTTACATGGAAAAAGACTATACATATAGATTTCAGAAGTTCAAAATATATAAAACTATAACAGAATAATTCTACTATTAGACCAATTACTAAAATAATTGCATTATTATATAACTTTCCATTAAAAATGTACAGTGAAATATAATTGCACCGCTCAAAGGTCATAGTAATTTCTCAGGTATTGGGCATTTATCTAAGAAAAATAAGACATTTCATTTTACCCTCCAGTAATTGTATGACATTTGTGGGCAGCAACACGTAGAGTAACAAATCCACAACATTTTCTTTAGTAAGAGTTTCTCCTAGACTGTAAGAATTGGGACTACCATCTCTTCCACTGTGGAGTTTTCAGAAAATTGGTGAACAAATACCATTTGTATAAGTTCATAGGTTCAAAAGTCATCCTCATACTAAATCAAATTCAAAAGAGAGTTGACTCTGCTAAAAGGGCCATATTTTCCAGCTGGTTATAAAACATAAACTATAGGGTGTGTTTCTCAATCTTGACTACATTATCACCTGGGGAGCTTTAAGAAATCCCAAAGCCCAGAATGACGACACTACCTCAGAATGCCTAGAGGTGGGACCAAGGCATCAGCATTTTCATACCTTCCCGGGTAAGAGGTTTGCGGTACTGTGGTTTTGTTTGTTTGTTTTTGTCTGGAGCTATAGAAAGCTGTAATCTCACATATTGTGATGTATCTCAGAGTCTGAATGATTTTGTTGGGACAGTTTTGCTGCTGACAGCAGAGAAGATTCCTGCCAAAGTTTCTCAACCTTGGCACTGTTGGCATTTTCAACCAGATAATTTGGGACACCAGATTGACAGTCAGAAATGTCTCCAGACATTGACAAATGTCTGCTGGGGAGACAAATGACTTCCACAATGAGAAGCACTGGTGTGGATTCATGGAAGAAAATACTAAAACAAGAAACAAAAAAGAATTGTGCTTGAATGGGGAAAGTGACTAGATTGTGTTTTGATATCAGGTAGGTATGGGGAAATTCTCACTGAGAATAACATTATATGAGATTTAGTGAATTTAATCACTAGATTAAATTCAGAAAAAAAAGTGCTACGTACTAAACTGTGATACATTATCTACTGTGAAACATACCTTGACATTAAGAATGGTAAAAATGTTAGAAAATGGAGGGTTCAAAAATCAACAAAGTCCTATATATTAAATATCTTACAAACTGCAATATTCAGGCCTTTTGAACACTTCAAAATTTATACATAACACATGTAGATTTTAATTACATTTAAAAATATCACATTGCATGAATCGTTTCATAATTTACCTTTGCTTAATTTTATATTGTGGTCGTCATGCCAGGTATAGGGGCCATTCGTATTTTATTAGAATGTGACTCAATACCTTAAATAGAACCATCTTCAGTATTTTCCTCACTGTAAGGTTTCATTATAGGATTTTTTAAAACTTTGGCAAGTGTTATGTTTTAGAATATATATTATTACCATGCTATAGATTCGACTCATAACTAATTTTGAAAAAAATCCTCATGTTTAAAATAACATGCCATTAACATGAAAATCAATAACTTTGAACTGAATCCTCTTGTTACCTTTTCTACAATAAGGCATTTTAGCAATGTGAGGATCCTTTATTCTCCGAATTCTCCATTTATCACTATGTATCACAAGTTTAGAACAAAACAGCCCAGGGATATATCAAACAAAAGCATGCTGTTAATTATTAGAATGCTTTTTCCTTAAACCTTAAAATGAAAACTCCAAGTACAGTCAATTCTATTTCTGACCTTGATGTCCTAAGCATTCAATAGTCCTGTACCTTAATCTTGGCCTTTGAAGTTTTGCAACTTTATGATCAGAAAAAGAATGGAAGGGAGAATAAAGAACCTCAGGAATACAGCTCCAAGATATATATATTTTTTAATACTAGCACACAGCTGGCCTAAATTCTCCACCATTATCTAAGAGAGCCCTCTTGAGTTGAAAGAAACTTTCCCAGTTTATCACACCTGTTGAATGGAAGGAAACACTCCAGAAGAATACAGTCAAGGCAGCGTGAACACAAAGTAATTTTATTAAAAGTGTTCTTAAAGCCCTGACTGGTGTGTTTCTGTGGATTGGACATCATCCTACAAATGGAAAACCTCCCTCTCTCACCATCCCTTCATCCCACCCTGCCATTTGATTCCCTGTGAGGGCACTTGCCTGGGTTTCAGGCCAGGTCCCCTGCTGAAGGCATGGGAGAGACAATGGACAGATGCTTCCCTCTCCCTCTCTCTCTCTCCCCCTTCCCCATTCTCTGCAAATAAATAGATAAAATCTTTTAAAAAATATTCTTAAAGAAATTACGCTTTACAATATATTATAGAAACATAAGCTTTTAATATTTTTGATCATCAAACTAGAATTTTCAACTGTAGTCAGGGATGCTAGGGTCCCTATTGTTAATACTGTGACTCGTAGGCATGGAATAAAGAACACGGGAGCCCGGAATGCCCTTGAAAAATGGTGGACCACTCTTTGTAGAAACAACAGTAGGTGGTCCACGTGCCTGATTCTGTCCACTGATTCCTGAACTCTGCCTTCTGTACCTTCTTTCTGTGTTGCCTGGGGTAGAAGTCTTTTTCATACTCTGAGAGGCAATGGACCAAGAAACTCTTCAAAGCTCCATGAAGTGAGATAATTTGGTTCTCCCTGTGTAACTCCAAAAAATAATTTAGCATTTTCCTGAAAGAGAAATTTCATGTAGCTATAGGATAAACTAGACTCTCCACTTCAACATTTTTATATAAAAAACATATTATTCTTAAATAATAAAGTATAGAATAGATTTTTTTCAGATCATTCACTGAAAAGAATCAAATTAAAAAAAGAATTTTCCACATTCTTAAAATTTTGTAAGAAAGATTTTCCATCCTACTTTGAACTTTAAAGTTGTCATAATGATTCCAGTATTCAGCAAGGTATTTTTAATTTTTGTGAAATTCTGAATTATTCTGATTCATCATATTTACTTGAAGAGAGCATTAATTCACAAAATAGCAGTAAGTAAAAGGGCAAAAGGATCCTCATTAAGCTATACAAGTGCAGGCAAAACCCAAATTCATTTACTGTGGTCCAGTGTGCACGTGCCGGAGGAGCTGTTCTCTCTCTGCTCCTTGCTCTAGTTGTCACAGTTTTTATAAAAAAAAAAAAGAAGTTGAACATTAATTTAAGATAAAAATATTCCTCTTTTTTCATATCATAAACCATGCAGTTAATAGTTATGTTCTGCTATAAACCTGAACAGATAATGAAGAGTCATCAGAGTATAAGTTTTGTTTTTATATTTTAAAATACACTCTTAATTATATTAAAGCTATTATTTAGTTACATTACTTTATACTGTTAATGGCAAATACAACAGTGGTCACCAGCTTTCTTGTTCTATTGCATGTCCAAGTGTGGAGTGTTAGGAAGCTTGTTGAAAGGATTTTAAAATGATAAGTTCCCTAGGCCATGAATTAATCTGTATGTTAACCTTTTTAAAACACTATTTCCATTTACACCACTTTATGAATAATTAATAATAATGACAGAATGAGTTCTATTAAAGAATTTAGTGCCTTGGTAGGAGAATCAAATTACCACTTATAAGTTAAAATCACCATTCATACAAGCTGTAACAGTCCATACTAGTGCATTTCTAAAATGTTTGAAAACTTTCTTTCTCCTTGAAAAGATTTTTTCCTCGGCGATACCATATAATGAAACAGAAGATTTTGATTATTATAGTACCATTATTTTATTTGTTCATTTGGAAAAATGTAAAATTTTGGACATTGGAAAAAATAAATTGCAATAGAATTATAGTAATTACCTATTTATTAATTTTGGTAACATAACAGTAATTGAAATTAACAATATACTAATCAAGTGGTAATTATAGAATAGGCTATTCTAACAAACCCGCGGAATATTCATGTATTAAACCTTTGCTTATAAGTGTTTTGTACACATCAGCAGTTGCAGCTCCTGCTTAACCAAGGAAGGTCCCTGAGCACATCGAACTCAGCAAGTGTCAGCGACTCCTATCAGAAGCAGCAGAAACGCTGCCTGCAAGTCCAGTTCCCAGATATCAGCCGTGAAGTTGCAGATGGAGCAATGAGACTACAGGCTGACACACACAGACGACGTTGAAACCACCCAAGACTAGAGCTGAAAAAATGCTTGTCTCTAGAAATCCCTTAGTACCCCTTTTCCCCCCAGTTCCCCTAGATAAACTAGCCAGGACACCTGAGATGCTCAAATGGTTTTGAAGGCACAAGCCTGTCATCTTCTCAGGTTTGGTGACTCCTGAATAAACCTCTCTCCTTCTTTTCACCAGCATCTGTCTCACGAGTTTGGCTATTGTTGTGGCTGGCAGCCAAACTTGGTTTCGGTTATATTATTATATATATTAATTAAGTCACAATTAATCTCACTGCCTTAAGTTTTTTTAAAAGACTTTTAACTCAAAGAATGAAAAGTCATCTAGTAGGACATCTATTTCTAGCTCTGATGGAGTAATAGGTATTGGGCCTACTATGATGACGTAATTAATATTGGGCTAGCACCCCACATTAAAAAAAAACAAAACTGAACAAAATATATGATATAACTGCTTTGAATCAACAGAAAATATAAAAATGTGATTCATAAGTGAGGAAAACTGATGGAAAGAACCCCATTATTTCTCTGCCTCTCTAACTGCAGAAATATTAGGTCTTTGGCTGAAAGATTGTAAGTGCTTCCCAGAGAAGGTAAAACTGAAAGAGTTCATCATCACCAAGCCATTATTATATCAAATGTTAAAGAGAACTATATGAGAAAAATAAGATCAAAACTATGAACACACTCACAACTATCAACAATTGAATATAAAAAACAAACCAAGCAAATAGGCAGAACAGGACCAGAATCACAATATTCATCATTTGGAAGGATGTCAGCTGGGAGGGAGAAGGAAGAGAATGGGGGAAAAGGTGCAGGGATTATGAAGTACAAATAAGCCAGGTGGTGAAAGACAAATACCATATGATCTCACCTATAAGTGGAACCTAATCAACAAAACAAAAAAGCAAGCAAAATATAGCCAGAAACATTGAAATAAAGAACAAATTGACAGTAACCATAGGAAAAGGGGGAGGGAAATAATGGGGGGAAATAGGGGAAGAGTCATCAGGGAATATATACAAAGGATGCACGGACAAAGCCAAAGGGGATAAGATTGAGAGTTGGAGGTAAGGAAGGGTGGGGTGGGGAGGATTGGTAGGGGGAAAATAGAGACAATTGTACTTGAACAACAGTAAAAAAATAAATAATAAAAAAAGAAGTACAAATTGGAGGGTAGAAAATAGACAGGGTAATGTTAAGAACAGTATAGGAAATGGAGAAGCTATAAAACTTATATTCAGGCCCATGGACATGAACTAAGGGGGTATTGCTGGAGGGAATGGAGTTATCAGATGGAGGGGGACAAAGCAGAAAAACTGGGGCAACTGTAATAGCATAATCAATAAAATAGGTTTAAAAAATAAATAAGTTCCAAGCTCAAAAGTGAAGTCCCTTTTGAGAGACTAAACAAAGGAGGCACTGATCAGAGCTGGGGACAGAGACATGTCTGTAATCTGTGGGACAGAGACTAGAGCAGAAGGAGCTGTGAAAGAGAGGGAGGGGGTCAAGAAAAGTTGTCTTTAAGGCCATTTCCTGTGAGTGCTTGTGGAGGACTATACATTGTCATGGTAAGACACAAGGCTTACCAGAAAGTGTCTGCTACACAGTTAAATGTGGAATATAGATCACAAAGGTCAGATTCAATTTTATGTTCTGTTAGGGAAAAGCTTTGAAGTGACCGAGGTATTTACCTCACTTCTTCAGTTAGGTCAAAACTGTGCCTCCTCTGAAGGAAACGAGTCTTTTATGTTTCTTACTTCTTTATATGTACCCCTGGTAAAAGGTAAATGAGATGGAGCTAAAGTAATTCTTAGAGGAGAAATTAGATCCTTTCTTATCTTGAGAAAGAAGAAAGGTTTAAAATCCATGATGTGATGGATTGTTAATGAAAAAGAAAAGCTAATGAAAACCAAAATAAGTCAAAGAAAACACATTTTAAAAAACCAAAATTGAGCTCCTGAAAAGATTTTTCATAAAATGGTTAACACTAGAAATAGTGATCTAGCAGAAAGGAGAAACACACATGTGCATGTCATACATGCATGAAGTGCCGTTATCGGAAATGAAAAGGGACATCACTATAACTCCACAGACATTAAAAAGATGAAAAGGAGATACTATGATCAAAATCATGTTCATAATTTTGCCACCATAAAGGCAATGAACCAGCCCTTAAAAACAAAATTTAATGAAGAGGAAAGAAAATACGAATATTCCTATAGCTAGTAAATATATTAAATCAAATATTTTCTCTTAGAGAAAATTCAATGCATGTATAGTTTCACTGGTGATGTCTAGCAAACATTTTGGGAGAAATATCAATAATATAGAAACTCTTTCAAGATAATAAAACAATAGAATGAAATTATTCTCATTTTTTAAAGAAAGTATTACCTGGACACCAAAAGCTGCAGAGATATTACATGAGAAAGAATGTTCTTATTCATGAACATAGGCACCACTCAAACAATGTTAACAGATCAAATCAAATAATATTTATAAGTGCATATTGGCATGATTATAAGCCCAAAGTACACTAAAATGTTTAGTAGCATTTGACATGACAACAAAGAAAATTAAAAGCATATTGAGATAATATTACATGCCTACCAGTGTGATTACATATAACCATTAAAAGAATCATAATGACAAAAATATGGCTAGGTTTGAGAATAATTGGGGCTTTCAAACATTGCTCTTAGAACTGTTAAGTTATAACAACAACTTCGGAAAATAGTTTGACACTTCCTTTATTTAAATATGCAGTCACCATATGATCCAAGAATTGTGCACCCCAGGCATTTACCAAAGAAAAATGAAAACAGATGTACATAGGGAAACAACAACAATAATGCAAAAAACTTTTATACAAACTGTCATGACAACTTTGTGTATAATAGCCCAAACTGGCAATAACTGATATCCATGAACAGATGAATGGATAAACAAACTAACATGCACACCCTGGAAGATGGCTCAGCAGTTAAAAAATAAAAGATAAATAAACAATAAGTTGGCAATAACATGAATTGATTTCAGAGCCATTAGCCTGGGAAGAACACAAACACAAAAATGTATACATTGTATGATGTCATTGTCACAGTGAAGAAAAACAGTTTATTGTTTATATAGGTTGTACAGTATAGAAGTGGAAGAAAAGTCAGAGTTAAAACTGTTATTTTTTGTTGCCAGAAAGTTCTTAATCTAAGGTAAACATTAAATTATTAGGTGAAATATATAAATTACAAAATAAATTTCAATATGCACTGAGCAATTTGTTAAAAGGGAGCAATTTTAAAAATACTAAGTAAATGTAAATAGAATTGTGAACTGAAAGTATGATGTTAATACATTTAGATCTACTTTGCTGAATATTGTGCAGTCTTTGTTGGCATGTACATCATTGAATAAGTATATGAAATATGAAATAAAAATCCTTATTGTGCAACTATATACAGAACATATTTATAGTTATGTAATATGTACATAAAAATAATGATTTGAAGGGCATATGAAATAAAACATTTTATAATTGTCATGTAACTGTATATGTGCTTTTTCTTTTGTTTATTTTACATTTATCTGTTTTAATATCATTCACTTGCCAATGTTCACATTAGTGCATTTTATGTTTTCTTATAATGCAAAAGTCTGCATGATAGATGAAGCCACAGGTGACTTTAATAATCTGGGAAAGGATAACTATCTCCTAGATGGTACAAATGGTATAATATGTAATTACAATCAACCTGAATTGAAAATTTAGCTGACTATGTTAGAACAGATGGACTGCTGGCTCACTTTTTTTCTATTTTACTCTAGCATTTATAATGCATGCTTTTCAGTGAGGTAAAAATAACTTCACAAGTAATGTCCAAGTCTTATTGAAAGAACACATTCAAAATATTGTGTCATTCTGTACATTTGGGCACTTACTGACAAGAACAATTTTGTACATGGTGAATCTATAGGCTATTTGGTCCACTTTCCCACCTTCGGTTCCAAGGAATACCACACTCCAATAGAGTGACACCTACTTATCTAATTTTAATTGAGTAATTATAAGAAAGAATTAGTAGATTGGGTTTGGGGAAAAGCTACATTTTGGCATCAGAGAGTCTAAGATTTAATAATAGCCACTTACATGGCTGCTATCAATTGCAGCCACCAGCAACAGAAAACCCTAGAGAAGCTGAAAATCCTAGGGAAGCTCCTGGAATCTAAGGGTATCAGGAGCTCCTGGTACTGTGGCAAGTCCAGCTATAAGGCATCCACTTGGAGGAATGAGAGCCCTTGGTCCCAGCAAGTTTATCAAGAGTCAACCCAAAAAGATTTCCTGGGGTCAAGCAACTCATAATTCAGTTTTCATCATTTTGTTTCTCCAAATCATGGGTCAGCAAAATTTTGGCCCATACCTCAAATCTAAAGATTCTGATTCTGGGTTCAGCATCAAATTCATTGACATATAATGCAGTAATGATCGCATTACCTTTGGGAAATTGGGCACCCATAGCTCATCACATGCAGTGGTCATGTGGAAACAAGCAGGTTAACTCAAAATACAACTTCAGAAAAGAATAGGCATATGACATATTCCTAGTTAATTAAAACTATTTCTTTTATTTTTCACGTGGTTCATTTTAGCTTTTTCTGTTCAGTGCAGGTTTGACTACAAGTATATGAATCTTTAACTAAAAACAGCACATACACACTGAATCATTAAGAGTTTTATGTGTGTGTGTTTGCTACATGTGTATTTAACTACTGTGCCTAATGTTTTTTTCACATCTGTTACCTGACAGTGAGTTATTTAACTTAGTTTTCACTTCACTAAGGACTCAATAAGCCTTCTCAAGAAAGCAACATTTGCTGAGCAAAACAATTCTTCTTTCCTGTCTGCGGATTCTATTCTGGAGTTGTTTCATCACAATC
>PVKM010040089.1:0-13550 GCA_004027735.1 Carollia perspicillata | reverse complement strand
GACCACTTAGTCTGCTTTTGTTTTAGCTGTGGATGTTAATAACTGTGAGTTTGCTGTCCTTTTTTCAGTTTTCTAAAGCTGGCATATATTTTTTTTGTGTGTAATTTTCTTTTCCTTTTTCACCGGTAGTTGTGAAAGATTTTCAAGACTATATTGAACCTGAAGAAGGTTGTCAAGGTTCCCCACAGAGAAGAGGGCCTCTGACCTCTGGTCCTGACGAAGAAAACGTTGCCCTGCCTCTCGGAGACAGCGTGCTGACCCATAACCTGGGGATCCCTGTGCTGGTGGTGTGCACAAAGGTGTGTGCCAGGGAGCTGTGGCTTGGCTGGGTCTGGCTAGTGAACTGTCACTAGCTGAAAGAACGTTGGGGAAGCTTTAATTAGGTGTCTTCCCAAGGGCGAATTGGGCTAATTCAGGATTCATGAAGGTACATTGAACATGTCAGCATAGAAAATGCTGTCATTGCAAGATTGCTACTTGAAATATGACATCACTCAGTTTGTTCATAGCCTCTGTTTGTCTCCAGGAAGCACTGTGAACTCTATTGATTCAAACTCAGAACTAAAAACAGTTTTCGTAAGGCTGTGGAAACCGGTTCATCTGGCCCAAACTAATGATGAAAAAATAATACGGAAAAGCAGAATTCTTTTGGGCTTTGGTCTCTAAAGTCTGTTGGACTCGAGATGATTTTCAGAAAGGAACATAATGCAGGAAAAGAAGGAAGGGAACTCGAGATCTGAGATTCGTTTACCCTGTAGAATGATGAAGTGGGAATGGAAATTAAGTTCAGCCATTGAGAAACCAAGTTGTGTCTTTAGCAGAATAAAAAGAAGTGGCTTTAAAAACATTCTGGGTTTCAAAAGTGCTCTATTCCCAATCAGAGCCACCGTGTTGCCAACTACCAGGGGTGCCGTGTGCATCACGTTCTGTGAGGATGGAGCCCTTGGAGTGTGCAGTGCGCAGCTGGGTCCAGGGGCCTGTGTCCTGATGTAACCTGGTTTGATTCTTAAAACAGCTGTGAGGTGATCAGGGCTCTTATATTCCCACTTTACAGATAGGGAAACTGGGGCCCAGGATGCAAGAGCAAAATGTCTAGTTGCTTTTCACTCTTGTCTGTTTAATCAGTGCTTGGACTTTTACCTGGGGCTTTCTTCTTTGGAACTGTGATACTCCAATCCTGAAAAAGAAGTTGTTCTCATCTGCAGCAGGCAGAGGTGCAGAAAGATAACTCCTGTCTCTTTCTGTCTTCCCCTGCAGTGTGATGCTGTGAGTGTCCTGGAGAAGGAGCATGATTACAGGGATGAGCATTTTGACTTCATCCAGTCACATCTACGGAGGTTCTGCCTCCAGTGTATCCTTGGGATGCTGTTTTGGGGCTGGGAGGCCCAGGCTTCCTTCTCTGTGTGTTAATCCAGGCTTCCCTCCAAATGGGGCCTCTTCAAAGTGATATGGTACTTCCTGAATCCAGAATGGTCTTCTGCCAGGGTGATACTGTATACATTTTTTTTTACTAGTTTTGTATTTTACTATGTTAGAATTTGAGACTTTTTAATTTGTACCTATATTTGATTACTTTTATTTTTAATGCTGTACATTTGATCAGCTTTTATATTTAAGAAGAAGGCTGATATGTGACAGTTTTATTACCAAGTTACTTTCATATCTTAGAAATCTTTTAAAACTGCTTTTTTCCCCCCCAGAAAAGGTTAATTACCCAACACAATATTGTTTTAGATGCAACAAGTGTTTTGTGCCATGAGAAAGATGCTGTGTCAGTAGTTTGTTCTTTGAATCTTACTTCTGTAAAAATTTAAAGGCAGTTGGTGCCATAGTGCCACACCCTGGGTGGGGGGAGTAAGGGATCTTTTCATTGCTTCCTTTGGCCCCTTCAGCTTGTCCAGCTCAGTGGAAGTTACTGATACATATAGGTACCCCTCTTATAAAAGGTGTGCTTGATGATGGTGATAAACTTGATTGATGATCACATGTGAGTGTCTGCCTGGGATAGCATCTGTGTACCTTGGGTATGATGAGGGCGTTTTCCTGGGCTAGCCTCAGAGCCATTAGCTTGACTGCTGGGCTTGACTGCTGGGAAGCAATCGGGTGGGTCAGAAGACAAGTTTGTGTGTTAAAATATGACCTGTGCAGCCTGCTAGCGTCAACATGCTTTATGCTTTTGACCTGGTTTTTCTGCTACTGTTATCCTTTTAGTTTTTAAAATTTTAACACTTTTCTATTGATCATATGTTAATCAAAAACTGATCAACCTATGAGTAGTACTGTGAGGATTGTGCTTGTGTCTGTTTGCTTTTGTCTCTTACAGTGAACTGGTTTTCCTTAAGCGGATTTATTAGATGGAGCTGCCTTGATTTACACATCAGTGAAGGAAGAGAAAAATCTCGACTTACTGTATAAGTACATTGTTCATAAAACATATGGTTTCCACTTTACCACACCTGCCTTAGTTGTGGAAAAGGATGCAGTTTTTATGTGAGTTTCTTATAGGTGATGTTTTCACACTCTTTTCTTCATAGTTCCTTGGCTGTGTATATTTTATCCTTCCAAGTAAGGTGCCTTCTCTCTTACTCAGGCAGGTTTCTGCTGCCTTGGGGCAGAGTGCTTGGACCTCGTAGGTGAAGGGCATACCCAGATTTCCCTCCGCTCCTTTCCACATTACTTGCCACTCTGCCTCCAGTCTCAGGGAAGTGGATACTGTGAGGTCAGGGGTGCTGCCTTTCTTCATTGAGAGCAATTTGCTGAAAATTAAGCCAGCCATTTTTGCCACTTACTTCTACTCTGGTGAAAGACTGGCTAGGGGAGGGAGTTGAAGGAGAGGGAATTGGTGTTTGGGGGATCCTGAATGTTTTCTGTTGAAGCATCTGGTTTCTCTGCCCATCAGCAGGCATCCCTGTGAGCATGGGCTTGGACGATACTGCCTGCTTATTGTGTTGTGGCATGTCCCATGTTGGGAGCACCTGGGCAGGGACTCGGATACCTGTTGCCCAACTTTGTGTCTTTCTCTCACTGGAGATTGATAAGTGCTATGGGTTCATAAATAAACGCTGAAGCTGTGGTCTTTGAAAGGACTTACGCAAGCAGATCAGTGTTTTTAGGCTTAGGTATCCTCTTGACTTAAAAAAATTACAATTCATTCAGCAAATACTGAGCACCTCCTAGGTGCCTGGATTCTAGGCTGATGACACAAATGAATGAGAGGCACAGTGGCACTGTAGAGACACACACACAAGCCAGCGAGAGGTAGGGCAGCAGTGGGGTAGCAGAGGAAGTGCAGCAGGGAAAGCAGAGGGGACGATGCTGGAAGGAGGAGTCGCGTGGGCCAGGCAGGCCAGAAGGACTGGAGGGATGCGAGGGACAGTCTGTGAGAAGACTGAAGGTGGGACTGAGTAGGTGCCCTCCTAAATGTTCAGGGAGAGCCTCATTTGAGCTGCTTTCAGACAACAAACCTAGAGGCTTGGACAGATTTCAGAGAATCTCCTAGAGCAGTCAGGTAGGTACCAAAGATACAAACGCAGAGAGCGGCATGTTTTTGGAGTCAGCCAGTGCCCAGGTCACGTGTGCTCCCAGGGAAGGCAGGAGGAGCAGGGAGACTGGCTGGGTTTGGGGCTGGTCTGTAGTGGAAGGATATCTTGCAGCTTCTGAAGGCTGCATGGGTCATGGTGGTATCTTGATCACACCTGTCCCTTTGCACTTTTGGCCCCTATGGGTAGTTGCCTACTTGGGAGCTGGTGACATCAGTAAAGTGACTTGGGTGGAGCGCCTTGGCTAAGTACCCTCTTAGTTTAGAGCTATTCTTGGAACAGGAATTGGATGGAAAATGAAGGCCTGTGAAAACAATAAATCACCAGCTTAGCGCCTGTAGAATTCAAAAGTTTCTCATGTAGGGCACTTTACAGTTGCTCCTTTAGGAAAGTCTGGTGGGCTGTGGCTTAACTTAGTGTAACCCGGGTGCTATCTTGCCCTGTGATGTTAAGCTGGACAGCACCCATGTGGGAGCCTCAGGGGCTCTTTGTGTCCTCTGGTTTAGGGCCCAGAACAGTGCATGTTCTGGTAGACCCCCTTGGCTCCAGGGTGCATCTTCCCAAACCAGTAAAATTAATGAATCAATCCATAGAAACTGTTGTCAGAAAGAAGAGAAACAGCTCACAGGAGGGACCCCTGCATGCCAAAGACAAACACTCCCATCCTGAGCCCTGCCCTCTCTGCTGGTCTCTGCGTTCTCCTCTGTTGGAAAA
The DNA here is from genome assembly GCA_004027735.1 of Carollia perspicillata. Taxonomy (NCBI): domain Eukaryota; kingdom Metazoa; phylum Chordata; class Mammalia; order Chiroptera; family Phyllostomidae; genus Carollia; species Carollia perspicillata. The sequence goes on along the minus strand of PVKM010040089.1, from coordinate 9,297 downwards.
GGGCCCTGTTGTGTCCATGCTCTTCTGGGTGGACTTGTGGGAGGGCTCTGAACACTTGCTGCGGGTCAGCGGGTGTGGTCAGATCCCGTTCTGGCTCCTTAGGCCTTGGGCCGCACGAGCTCAGTATGGAGCAGGACCTGCAGTATTGATCTGATGGGTTATACCTGCAGTAAATTTTGGCTTGTGTACTGGAAGTTATAAGCCAGCCCCAGCAAGTATAGACAAAATCTTGTGGGATGGGAACTAACCCAGGAATCCTGTCTGACCCAGAATGTGCTCTGTGCGCTGTAAGACAGTCACAGGAAAAACAAGTCAGCTCCTTTCTCTCTGCCTTTAGACCTGCTGGCTGGGACAATGAAAAGAAGATAGCTATTTTACATGAAAACTTCACAACTGTAAAGCCAGAAGATGTATATGAAGACTTTATCACAAAACCTCCTGTGAGAAAGGTACCCAAATCAGTCACTTTAATTAAGAGTTATAGGTGGTTTTCTCTTTTAATGGGAAAAGAAACCTATAAACTTTATCGTATACATCTTTTATAGTGTAAAGAATCAGGCCCTATACATTGAACCATCTTAGGGGTGGGGAGTAATCCAAGAGCCTTTATTTTATTTTTAAAATTTTTTAAAGATTTTATTTATTTATCTTTAGAGGAGAAGGGAAGGAGAGAGGGAGAGAAATATCAATATATGGTTGCCTCTCAAGCATCCCCCACTGGGAACTGGCCCACAACCCAAGCATGTGCCCTGACTGGGAGTTGAACCGTGGTTGTTTGGTTTGCAGGCCCGCGCTCAGTCCACTGAGCTACATCAGCCAGGGTTAATTTCTTTTCTTGATTTTAGAGAGAGGGTAAGAGGGGAAGAGAAACATCGATGTGAGAGAAACGTTGATTGGTTGCCTCCTGCATGCACCCTGACCAGGGATTGAACCCACAACCCAGGCATGTGCCCCGATTGAGAATTGAACCCACGACCTTTTGGTTTTCGGGGCAATGCCCAACCAACTGAGCCGCACTGGCCAGGGCCTTTTAAAAAAAAGTCTTTAGCACAGTAAAATCGATGTTTTTTCTCTCTCTTTTTCTTGCTCTGTCTCTCTCCCCCTCCCTTTCCTTCTCTACCTCCCTCTTCCCTCTCTCCCTTTCCTCTGTCTCTAAAATCAACTTCAAAAAATATCTAGATGAAGCCTGGTGTTATGCAAATGGATTTGGGTGGTGGGACACAAGTGATGGCATGTCCACATGGAGTGGCATTGAAGTTTCTCATTAAGTCCTGACAGTGCCACCGCCACCTCTGGACTGCTGTTAGTGGGTCCCGTTGCCCCTGAGAGCTCCTGCAGACTCTGACCTGAGAGGTGGTTAGAGCCTGTCAGTTTGCCACATGTCGAGGCTGGTCTCGGCATGGGGCCTTTGCTAGGCCAAGAAAGCATAACTGTGCCATCCCGGCAGTGACTCCCCAGACCCATGGGGAGACCCTAGCCCAAGATTCTCCTTTCAGCCTTAATTTTGACAGTTCGGGTTTATGGACCTGTGACCACAGTGAGTGTGTCTCTCCCCTTCACAGCTGGTGCACGACAAAGAGTTGTCAGCGGAGGATGAGCAGGTGTTCCTAATGAAGCAACAGGTAGGAGGGCCACTGAGGCCAGAGCAGAAGCCCTTTGTCGAGCGAGATGGCCAGTTCCCTGGGCGAGGTGGCGGGTGTCAGAGAGCTTGCCAAAGGAGTTGCGAGCAGGTCTCCTTGTTTTCTTCCGTTCTTACGGTTGGTACAGAGTAGGGGTTAGACCGTCTGCCTCAGGGCATCCCTTGCTTGCCTTGCAGATTCTGCTACAGTGATTGGCTTAGTTATCTTTTTAAGTACCCTTTCTGTCTGGAAACGTAGGTATTCTGTCATAATACTTCCCGTGTCAACAGTTTACCAAGTGCCCTGACCTCACTCACTCCCATTATTTCACGTAGCTCTACACAGCCTTGTGCATGATGGCAGGTGGGCTGTTACAACCACTTTGTAGGCGAGGAAAGTAACTTCCCCAAGCTGACAGTTAAGGATGCAAGCTCACTTGTATCTTTCTGTTAGACATGTCATGAGTCTACTTGATGGCTCAGGCAGGGCAGCAGGGGGTGTTGACAGTTTTTTAGCCAACTGTCCCTCCCTTCTGTGCTCTCCTTGCTTCCTTAGCTTCAAAACTGGTAACTTGGAGTATATTTTTTCACCATATCCAAAACTGCGCGATTTAAATTTTTTGTATGTAGTGTAAAACCTAAGACTTGGTGGTGGTTAATGGTGCCCTCTAGTGGAATACTTGGAAGTGCTTCTCCAGACCTTCAGTGCACTCCGCAGGCTTTGGTTAATGGCCAGTGTGTCCCTCTCTTTGCAGTCACTCCTTGCCAAGCAGCCAGCCACGCCCACGAGAGCCTCCGTGAGTACCTTAAACAGAGGGTCAAGACCCGGTGTCGTGGGTGTCTTTAAACTTGATACCATTATTCGTGAAAGCTTGTGTGGGCTTTTATATTATCAAAGGGAACATGGTCCCCCAAAGGCCCAGGGCCAGGAACTTAGTAGGAACTCAGAACACACCTGAGGAAGGAATAGTGCTCTGGGAATTTGAGTGAATAGGCTTTGTTATCTCGATACCTCCTCTCTCAGGAGAACCAGGTCGAGTAAAGGGACTGAGCTGTGAGCAGACTCCCAGTCCTCCCATCCTTCTCCCTAGACTAGGAAAAACACTCACGGGATCAGTTTTGGAATATGTGTTTTCTGCTATTTTTATGCCGATGTGTGACTTGGGCTGGTTTTGGACTTAGGAATCGCCTGCGAGAGGACCCTCTGGCTCTCCAAGAACTCAGGGCCGGGGAGGGCCTGCTAGTGTGCCCAGCACCTCCCCAGGCACGTCGGTGAAGAAGCCGGATCCAAACATCAAAAGTATGTATCCTGTCTCTGTGGAGAGTGGTTCAGTCCTAGGCCTGAGCTCTGCAGGGGCTGCATGGCTGGGTTTGGAAGGTAGAGGCTCATGGTGCCTGGGCCGTTTTCTTTCCCAAGAAGGGCTGCTTTCCACATGCCTCTCTCAGGAGGGGCTCAGGGGAGGCCAAGGCCCGTTTCTTTGTTGGAATCCGTAGCCCTTGCACCTGGCTTTGTGTAAGACCTTGGTTAGCCGGTGCAGGTTCCTTTGGAGAGGAATAACAGCGTAAGAAGTCACACTGAAAATGCATGTTTTGAGTCCTTAGTTTTGTTTCTCATTATGTTTATATTATTATCATTTATAAATTGTGAGACCTTCCCCCTCTTCATTTCTCTTATAAAGCTCAATTACTTATTAGTTGAAATAATCTCTTTTCCCTTTGACTTAGTAATACCTCAGGACATTGGCTGCAATAGATCTTCAACACAAAATTTTAGTCTTGCATATTTGATGGCTGTCTCTTATTCTGAATAAGAGCTTTTCACAGCAGCTTTGGAGTGTCGTGAGATTATAAAACTTTGAAAAACACTGTCATGTAGACAGGGAGATGATATGGAGCACAGGTTCTCTATTGTGCCCCCAAACAGGTGGGAAATCTAAACAGGTACCCACTTAGTAATTACGCTAACCTCTGACTAGCCTAAGCAGTGGCAGTATATAATGCACTGCGCTCAGTATCCTAGGAAGATGATAGCTGCCAATGGGTAATTCCCATGCTTTTGTTTAATTGATTTATGCAGTTTGTGTGATGCTTTTTTTCCTTAATGTTTCCTTAGATAATGCAGCAAGTGAAGGGGTGTTGGCCAGCTTCTTCAACAGTCTGTTGAGTAAAAAAACAGGCTCTCCTGGAAGTCCTGGCGCTGGTGGGGTGCAGAGCACAGGCAAGAAGTCAGGTACTGAAGGACCCTTGGGGACTTACGACCCTTCTGGTGGAGGGGTGCTGGAAGGTGGTGGGGGTGGACCGCAGAGTCTGCTTTCACCTGAGAGGCTGCAGACAGACCCTTGGTTTTCTGCACAGCCAAGCAAGGAGGCACTCCTCTGCTTTGTACTGTCAGTATACTTCACAGTAGAGTTACCTTCTCACCATGCAGGTTTCCTGGGCACATTTAAGGTGGGCTTTGTGTACATTCATGTTCTCAGGAACTTACAGTTGGATAAGTTGAGGTTGGTCTTAAACTATGTATGTGCCTTGGTATAGAAGCTCTGTCCATTTGAGGTCATGGTCTAGAGTGTACCATTGACATTTTACTTACTTAATTTCTCATGATGCTTTATAAGGATTTTTGTGTACTGCCTGCCCCCAGTCTTGCTGTGAGCTGTAGTCTAAACGCTCTCTGTCTCATTTCCTCCTCCATGAAGCTCCCCCAACCCCCAACACACACCTCTCTCCATCTGTCCTTCCAGAGGGGCATTAGGGCAAGTCTGTGTTTTGGAGGTCTCTGAAACAAGTAATCAAGGTTCTTGGGAATTACACATTCTCCCTGGAAGCTTGAGGCCATTTTAAACGTTCTTGGCTTTTAATTTCCCACTGGCTGTAAGAAATGTTAGTACAGTGTTTTCCCTAATTGGTGTGTTCATATCAAAGAAAGCTGTCAGGAAATCACTCCATCCTCAGGTCAGCCAGGCCTGCAGGGGTTCCTGAGTTCTTAGAGACTCAGAATCTGGTCTGATGGCCCTGACTGTGAGCTGGTATCCGTGGTAGGAAATAGGGGTCATTTTCAGGCCCCAGTTAGTATCTGACAATAAAAAAAGTATAATTTTCTGCAAGACTGAAATGTCTGGGTTTAGTCTTACTTTCTTTTTGAAATACAGTGTTTCTGGGCCATCCGAATGAGTCGGTTTAGAGTGCTGTGATGAGAATCAGACCCAAACCCCTGTAGTATTTGAGGCACAGAAAGCGGCATGTGAGAACTCAGATACCAGCCCTAGGAAGATGGCAGTGGGAGTGCACAGGGGTCCTCTCGGGCGGTGAGAGCGCTTTCAGAAAGGCCCTTGGACACGAGGGCACCCCCAGGCAGAGGGCAGTCATGTGGTCGGGGGAGCACAGACCTGTTCCATTTTGAATAAAGAAAGACTGGATTTAGGTCTGTCTCATAATTATTGTAATGAAATAAGGCTTTTCTCGTTCTTATTGAGATTGAGGTTATTATCGCCAAAAATTATTACAGAAGTCTATATAGTTTTAAATGTTTCTGTTTAAAAATTCTCTTCAGGTCTCTCATCACTGCTGCTTTTTTTTTTAAAGGACAAAAGACTGTGTTGACAAATGTTCAGGAAGAACTGGATAGAATGACTCGAAAACCAGATGCCATGGTAACAAACTCTTCAACAGAAAATGAAGCCTGATCCTCCTTAAAAGTGCATATGTAACATGACCAAATAACTATGTATATTGATCTGCTAAGACCAGGATTTTTCTGATATGGCACATGCTATCAGTTTTGGGGGGCAGGGGAGATGAACTTTTAAAAAAAAACTTTATTGGCTTGTCCGAGTGTGAATTGCACATTTATGAAGGCGATGGGTCAGATCCCTTTGTTGAGGATAACCGTGGACTCTCAGGCATGTGGCACTCGTGGGAAGTGAGTGCAGCTGGGGCTTCGTGTGGAAGGGAAGGTAGGTAGAGAGAAAGAGGGCCCGCTTTCTTTCGGGGTGGAGCAAATGAGACCAGAAAATCATCGATCAGATGGTGGTTAGTCTGACCAGGTGCGTGCTAGCAAATTCACGTGTTCTTGGGAAGCAGAGTCAGTGGCAGAAGGTCCAGGAAACAACAGGCTCTAAAAGGAGGAATGAGAGAAGTGGTGGGGAAGCTGAACGTTGAAGGAGGTGAAGGAGGAAGGAATGAGCAGTGTTCGTGAATACAGTGTGTTCAGTAGAAGTTGAGGAATCATTTTTAAGACTTACTGTCAGATGCATTTCCAAACTAAACACTAAGCAGAATGGGAATCAGACTTGTTCTGAACACATCTTTAACTTACGACAGGTGTGGCGGTGCCTGAGTCAGGTGGAGCCGACACGGGTGAGGAAGCTGGCAGCTGCTCAGGACTCACGTGCTTGGCTTAGGCCACGCCCTCGTGGGAGCTGCGGGGCTCCACACATCTGCGTTGTGGGGCAGATAGTCACTGCCGGGGGGGGGGGGGGGGGTGTCAAGTCAGCAATTACGAAATTAGTGTACTTTGAATTGTATTTTCTAAATAACTCCTGCTTTGTTTTTTTAAATTTAAAAAAACTTTTTTTTACTACCACAGGCTGGCCTACAAGTAGAGGATGGGTAACCAAACTCTCATTTTACTATAATGCAATGCGTTGCAGAAAGTTCGAGAGTTTGAGGGAAGTGTTTAGTGTAATTGCACACTAATTAATTGGCTTGCACCAGTCCCTGCCTGACGGCTCGGGGAAGCCATCATGGCGTTCCACTGATGCAGAAGGGTCCTGTCACAGCTTCCTGGTCTGATCAGCGCTGGCAGGCGGACAAATAGGTGAATGTTTTATATTGAAAATGGAAATGATACATTGCTCTCGTTGTGTTTTTCATAAAATGTAGCATTTTTTTCTTATGGAAATAAGAGTTTCAGGTGTCTCCAGTTAGGGCAAATTCATGCACATTGTCATGTGACAACCACCATTCTGGAAATGATTTCTGTGGATTTGAAATGGCACTTTTAATTTTATACATGATGAACATTCAAATGCAAACACTACCGTTAATTTAATGTAAGAAACATTTGTTGTCAAACCAAGGGAAAACCACAGTTCATGTATGTGGAGTTTACTTTTTTATATGAATGTTTATTGTACTGTGTCTGAGCATAACTTCCCTGATGTCATTACTTTTATGTGCAAGACTCGACTGACCACTAACATAGTAATGTGCATAACCAGATATCCTATCCTGTGTTGTGTAACAAGGCTCGAAAACTGTCGTGAATTGCTTTTTTGTAAAGGTCTGAACACTGTTAAGGAGAAAGCTGAGTATTTACTTGCCTTTCTGACAAACATACAAACATGTTTCATGTGCCAGTTTTTTGTTGAAAATATACTTCTTCCCCCTTTTTAAATTCAGTTATTTTTTAAAAAATGTATTGTGGCTTCCAATTACCGTGTTGTCCAGGTAATGACGGTAAACTGACTGTGGAGTGATCATTGTGGTATAGTGACCAACAGATGCCAAACAACCTGTGACCACACTAGTGGTGAGGTCACTCAGTTCCTCTATAGCAGCTGGGGTGGGGGCACAAAATGAGTGACCTCAGAAACAGGCAAGGATTCTTGGAAAGGCGCATGCCTAAGAGGGATGTAGTGTGATTTAAAATTTAAATGCATAATTTTAGTTTTTGTTTATTTTTTTATCATGTAATCTGATAAGCACTTTTGTGTCAATGTAAAATGTACTAAAACCGATGAAATGCTAAGACACTTGTCTTGTGAAGGAAGGTTTCTTGGAGATCACTTAGTTTCTCGTTACAAGTGGATGCTCCTAGTATCAGAAGAAACTGATGCATAGTGTCACGTGCTCAGTGGTTGCCAAAGTCTACCAACTTTGGGGAGCTACAGGGTTCTTTGTGGGAGGTGGGGGGAGGGGAGGTTTTTATTATTGTTACTTTGGAGTTTTCAAGCATTGGAACCAAAGGCCAAACAATAAACAGCCTTTACTCTTTAAAGTAAAATTCATTTTATTTGCAGAATACACTTGTATGGTAGACTGTTAAAGACAATTTTATGACTATAGACATTATACTGGTTACATCTGCTGTTTGTCTTTGAAATGGAAAAATTAAGATGTAAGCCCAATTTTGAAGATGTAGCTGTATTAAGGCTATGAATTGGACTTTTATAAAAATTCAATGGGTATGCTGCTAGAATTTTTTCATTTTGTTTGCACTTTTTTTGATTGGCATTTTAAAATCAGTATTGAAATTGAAGATGTTGCATTTCATTAGTTTATCAAAGGTGAAAGTGACTGCTCTGTACATCATGACCTTAACAATGTTGAAGCTGTAAGTGAAAGTTCACCGTTGTCTCCATACTGAGTTTATGGGTGTTTTTAACTTAAAATTAGGACTGCAGATTATTCCCCGAGCAGCCTTAGTCCAGGGGTGTGGCTCCATCCAGGTGCAGGATGCAGTCGCGTGGAACCTTGCTTTCTAGTGCTGAAGAAGAAGATGTCTCTAATTATTGGCTTCAATAAACACACGTCTAGACTGCTTACAATTTTTGGTGACTTTCTTTATGATACATCCTCCCCCTGGGGATATATTGGATTACCTGCTAATCATGTGTGCTATCTGTCCTGTAGCTAAAAATGTATACCTTTCTCACTTGAAATTATCAGCAGTTCTGTTAGAGAAAAAACATCTGAAAGCCATATTTTGAGGTATATAGAGTTCCACACTGTGGGTAAAATGCATTGGGGTTTGTGAGTTGTCCATCCTGTTTTCTTGCCTCATGGACAAATTTGTGATTGTCTGAATTAGGCGAAGTGATTTTCACTTAATTAGTTTAGAAGCCTTGAGGATTCCCAGAGGAATTGCCGAGCAACTCTACTATAATGAGAACAGTAAAGTGTGCTCACGAAAATCAGATTCTATATATTAGAGATGCATTGTGTTTCTGATATTACACTCTAAGCGTGTTAAATTTTTTTGTACTTTTTAAAAAATTAATGTCTGAATACAGTTGTCTTCATTTTCCCACCACCACTTTTCCTCCATCCCACCCACCCCTAATTTGTTTTTTTAAGCTGATGTATTACACAAATTTTCTCCCCAAATTTTTATTTTGAAAAATCATAAACTTACAAGAAAGGTGACAGAGGAGTATATTGAATACCCATGTTTTTTACATAAATTCACCTACTAGTAACTTTTGCGACATTTGCTTTCTCTCTGTTGCCCTTCATCTCCTTCCTTCCATATTGCTCTACACGTATCTCTCACACACACACACACACACACACACACTCAACACTCACTCCCCTTTCCCCACTGAGCCTTTAAAATAAGTTTTAAAATCAGGGCATTTCACCCCTAAATAGATGAATTCAGCCCAGTTGTTTTATAGAAAAATCCCACATTCTGAATTAGTCTTATTCCTTATTATTTGATTCAGGTTTAACTTTTTATTTTATTTTATTTTATTTTTTAAAGATTTTATGTATTTAATTTTAGAGAATGGGGATGGGGGGAGAAGAAAATGTTGATGTGCAAGGGAAACATCCATTGGTTGCCTCTCACAGGCCTCCACCTGGGACCCTGGCCCACAACCTAGGCATGTGCCCTTACCTGGAATCAAACCGGCGACCTTTCACTTTATGGACGGATGCCCAACCCATGCACAGAGCCA
>PVKM010040088.1:0-13553 GCA_004027735.1 Carollia perspicillata | reverse complement strand
ACAGAAGAGGGCTTCTTTCGCCGACTGACTTGAATAGTTACTGCACTCTTCCAAAATTACTAATTTGACGAACTCAATATAATTTTAAAAAATGAAGGGGTTCTCCTGCCCCACCTTCGCCGGAGGGGAGAGCGCAGAGCTGGTGTGCCCAGCCCGGTCTGAGCTTCCCGAAGCCCCGCGCTCCCTGTGGCGCTCTGACACGCCCCGGACCCACGGCGTTCCCCCTTCTGCAGGTTGTGTCCTGAAAACCTTGAAGTGCAGAAGAGTATATTCCATCTCTGTGAATTAAGCCTAATAGAACATTCTGGAGACAGAGGCTCAGTTAAAGTAACTTCTCGATTTGTCCGTGTCCATAGCTGCTCTCCATGAAAATGAGGCATTTGCGTACATGGAGGTGGTTTTGGGGATTAGAAAATTCATGTCTCCAGCATATGGCTCCTTAAATGCACATAATATGAAATAGCTGCTTCCAGATTCCTCAGGATCCTCCCAGTTTGAGAAGGGGTTTCCTCATTGCCATTCCACGACTTCATCCTCTGCCACTGCGCACAGGCCAGCAAGGAAGCGGTGTGCCTAAAATGCAACAGCTTACCGGAGCCGAGGAGAAACGACCAGAAATACTTTTCCTTTCCTCTTAGGCATTTCTCTCTGGAATATCTCATAAGGTTTCATATTACAGAGATTTGTTTTAATTTTTCAAAATTTCCTTACTCTCCTCCACGGGAATCCTTCAAGTATCGTTCCCTTCTTACAGTCTGCCCTCGGCAAGCCCGGAGAGTTCAGTGGGGTCGTTTATTGTCATCAGACGTTGCCTGTGAAGGAGAGGCTTTGGGGAGACCTGCAAACTTGCCGCTTTCCCGAAGCTTCACTTGTTCAAGAACGGACTTCCAGGCGTGGGGTTGCCTACAGCGCCTTTGCGCAACTCTGCCTCCCAGGCCACCCACGGTTGCAAGTCCCGTTGGAACTATTACCTGGCAGCCACCGCACGATGTCAGCGCGTCACCTGTCAAAGAGCCACCCTCCCTTCCTTCTCACACCCAACGTACGTTCACCCCCAGGGAAGTTCCGCACCAACGCTTGACTTGGACAGTGGCCCACAGTGTCCTTGGCGTCGTGGATGAGATACAAGACAAATTCACAGGGACTACCGAGTCCTGTGGAGGAAAAGGGGCAGCACGGCTTCTCTCTCAAGAGGAGAAAAACCTCGGAGCGCCTCAGCCACCCTCTCAAGAGGAGAGTGCCCCGACCCTTGTCTTGACAGGCTTTTATTGGGTTCAGTTTGCACAGGAATAAAGCTCGTCAGTCATTGTCAGGCAAAAATGATTAAACAATAAGTAACATTCAAAGAACTCTGAGGGCCTATTTTGAGGCAAGGTCAGATAGCTAAAGGGCCATAAAATTTTGGGGAAACAAACTCTTTTCAGACTTGGGCCCTTATCATTTAAATTGAAGGTGTTAGCAAAGCAGGGGGGTGTTATGCATTCTTTCTTAGGCCTGATCGGCCTTGGAACCCGCCCTTTCCAGCACAGGGCTGCACCCACCACTGGCATTGTTTCGGGCTTAAGTCAGGCAGGGGAAGTAAGGCAGCCAAGAGATTAGGAGACTTCTCGCAGACAGAAGGAGGACTCAGGCTATGTCAAAGCCAAGGGGCGAGGGTCCATCACCCCCTTTTGCTATAGCCCCCCAAGTCCTTCCCTGGGGCCTCCCCGTGATTGTGCCTGTCTCAGGTCATTTCCCCATTGGGGAATCTCACCCATCATTGGCGAACCGATCAAGCATTGGAAGCCAGTTATGGGTAAAGTAAAAGGAGCAGAAGCGGTGCTCCTGCCAGGAAGATAAGCTTTGTCTCCTTAGTGGCTTGGGGTCCCAAGGTCGCTCACTCAGCCTTAGCCATGGGGGGAGGGGACAGGGAGTGTTACAGCTTCTGAAACCAGGCAGGGCGTCCCAACAAACGCTGCCCGCCCTTCTCCTCTTCCTAGCACCCCCTGGAGCTCGCCTGCGCCATCACCCCATTAGCCGCCGGTCACCGTGACTTAGTGATGTGTGACTGTGCTCTTCTGGCTTCTCTCTCCTTCTGAAAACCAGTGTTTGTGACGGGAGAAACTGAGTGGACTCTGCTGCATGGATTTCTGAGCCTGGCTCTTTCCTGAGCACTCCATAAATATTTGCCTGCTGAGTAGTTGAAGAGGATTTAGTCCGCCACAGATGTGAACAAAAGTCACCTCATTTTCTGACTCGGACTGACTGGCGGTGTGGCTGAGATGGGATTCTGGGTCCTTTGCACACCCTCAGATCAATAAAGAGCCCATCAACAACGTCTGCAAGTAGAGACGGCAAGCGTGGCACGAGGCGGTGGGGGGGTGCAAACCCGAGCCAGGCATTTGCCGTCTCCCCCTCAGGGGGTGCTGAGTGGTTGGTGGATTGTGGATGAGACGGTTCGGACGTGTAACAGTGGGAGGTACCTCCTCCCACTAGTCAGCGTGGTGGGTTTTATCAGCCCTGAACATATGTCTTCGTTGTTGATTAGTGGGAGGTTTTATTTGGGGGTGCTTCCATCTCTTTAGTCTGACACGCTAAGTTTTGGTCACGTGATTGTCTCCCAAAATTATATTGGGATTGCATGCAACCTGATTCCCAGGAGTTGTGTTTCCTGAGTAAATACAATCCTACCTAAATGGGTTTTTGCCCTAGTGAGTGAATGTTTTCTGCTCTCTTTGCCAACATAGCTAATTTGACCAGATGTTGTTAAATACTGAGCAATTCTAGCTTCAATTCCTCTTTTTCTTTTGCTTGAGCTAAACAAAAATGCTTGACTTTCGTTGAGAATAATTGAAAGCCGGCAGTAACATTATTCAAAAACATAATAATGTTCTTTCAAGACGAAGTGAGTTGGAGGGGTCCCTTTGTCATCCCGGTGACTGTCTCCAATGCCTTATTTCTGTTCCCATAAAATAGTTCCTATGAAAAGAAATTGAAACGCCATAAATTACATTAGTGTAAGGTCACAAATTAATCACTTTATAACCTATTTTCTCTGGAAAACTCTTTCTTTGCAGAAACTCTGCCGCAAAATGGCCCCCACTAGTCAATTTAATAGGCTATTCCTGCCCGTTTGGGGTGGCATTCTAAGCCACGCCACTGGGGAAAGCGTGCGGCTGCCTGCAACCATCGTCCTGTTTGACATCAATGAGAAAATGCTTTATTTATATTTCCGAGTGTTGGTTATTCCCGCCACAAGATGTATGCATTTCGCATGCCGCTAAAATCCTTTCATCGATCACTGAAATCAAGTATATGCCTCAAGGAACAGCTGTGGGAGGGAGTCTTACCAAACCTTTTATGTAAGATTGCAACTATAATTCCCTTTTGGTTAACTGGAAAAGTGAGTGCTCGATGAGTACAGACTAACATATGGGTTCATTTTACTCTGCAGTCGGACGTATGACCGAAAATTCCGTATTTCCATCCTTCGAGAAGGCTCTCCGTTGCTCCCTCTTTTATCCCATTAGACCACACAAAAATACGTGTTGATTCAGGGAACTATCTCACTGGGCGGGCTTTATACAAAGGAGTAAATAATGAAATGCGGTCAACTTAAAGCTCGCCTCTAGAGGAGAATATCACCGGTCCTGGTTCCAGGGAATCGATCCCTCGCTTACGACCGCAGTTCGCCGCAAGGCGAGAGTGTGCGCCCAGGGCAGGACCGAGGCCGCGCCTCGTTCACGGGGAAGGCTGGGTCGGGTGCCGGTGCAGCGAGGGAAGAAGTCCTGGTCTGGCACGGTTCTTCCCTGTCACTCGGGTCTGAACACGTCTCTTTGGCCCAGCCGCCCCACTGGGCACGGCAGCCAGCTAATCGAGGGGCACCTCGGAACAGAGAAGAAACTCTTCCGACAGCTTCGTCAAGGCCTTCCAGCCTGTGTTCTTACACCCCGAGCGACTCTTCTGTGAGTTCTCTTGACTTTACCCTTAGTTTTTCTCAGTATTTATGGAGTAGAGCATTGAGACTTCCCAGAGTTTTTCTCTTCTGTTAAAAGCTCCCCTCAAACATCGTCTCTCCTGCCTTTCTATCGGTCATTCTTGTCTCTTTGTCCTTCGTACTGGACCGATCTCATGCCGCAGCCCCGCTGTCGACGTGGGACCGCTGACAAGTCGTCCTGCCGTCTTGGCCGACAGAAGGTGGTGTGCCTGTGTGTTTCCACGACCACTGGCCCGGTGGTCACCACAGAGCAGGTGACAAGTGTACGGCTAGGGAATGAATCGGAAGAGAGCTTTCAAATTTCAACTCCAAATCTGCGCCCCCTCCCCCATAAATGACTATAAGGCACTTATTCTTTCTGACTATTGTCCTCGTTCATAAAACGAGGCCATAATATCTTCTCTCTGGCGGGTGGTGATGACCAAGTAGTACAGGCCTGGTTGAGATTCGAGGTGTTATGTCCCCAGCCTTCAGGGAGCTTCCGCCAGGCTCTCGGGCGGAGGAAGAGCCGGAAGACTGGGGTGGGGGTGCAGGTGTGTTAAGGGGGAAATCCACAGCGGAGGGAAGCTCTGTTGGGGGGAGGAAATTTAAGTAAAGAGCAGAAATACTTTGAAAAGATTTAGGAAAAATTTGGCCGTTCAGGGTAAAACACCTTCCTACCTGCTTCATGAAGCCCTCCTTACAATCCGTGATATTAAGTGCTGATCTCAGTGCTCATTTCCCAAACCTGTCCATGAGGGCGAGGTGAGACCCGGGGTGACACGGAGGCCGGGTCAGGGACCGCAGCCTGTCTTTCCAGCCCATCCACTGCTTCTCTGACCCATGAAGCGCTGTCCAGTCACCTGTGGCCCCTCCCTCCTGTGACTCCACCTAACCAGTCACCTCTCAGCCGCTGTGCCATCGCCCACAACCTGTCCTCTGGGGCCGTGCTCTCGGCCTGATTCTGACTAGTGATCCTAAACTCCTTTCTCTCATTCTTGCTGCTTTTTGCTTTGGGGCGTTCACAAGGTCAGGCTTCTTTACATGTGAGAGCCACACAGCCCCGAGCCCGTAGTTCCCCGGCACGGCCCTCCTCTGAGCACTCCCAGCGAGCCCCACGGGGGGCGGCGTGGCCGGTGCAGGGCCAGGCTGGGGCACCGGAGGACGGTCCTGTCCTCACATCCCGGCTCTGCCCCAGGTGCCGGGTGACCTGGAGCACGTGACCTCCCTCCGATGAACTGGTTCCAGGGCAGGCTCTCTTCATCCCTGCAAGTGTGGGACTTCTCCCCGTGTTCCTTTTTTATGTTCCAGAAAGATCTCTCCTGACGTCTATTTGAACGCTCACAAAAGAAAAGGTTGCATTTTTAAAAATGTTTTCTAATTCCCCGTGGAAGGCAACCTAGGAATGTCTTTGATATATTTATCCGCCAATCTTTCTTTAGTTCTTAATAGAAATGACCTAGAAGAATTGATGTTCGATATTTCGAAGCATGTTCTTGGTCAAGGAAAAGATTTTACATACCATGTAAATGTCATTAACTCAATAAGAGAGAAAGAGCAGGAGACAGCTAGTGGTCAACCAGTCCTTTGGAAAAGTTTCATTTAAATGTGTGGGTTCCCACTGGGAGGGAGGCGATCAAATATCCAACTGGGCAGTTACATGTTGACACATCTCACTCTGTCTTCTCAGGCCTAAGTAGATGTTCACGTGAAGAAAACCAGAAAGGGTCACAGACCACAACACAAAACAAGACAAAGCCCTCAACTTTGTGATCATTCCGGCTTTTAACATAAACGAACCGTGTGTATGGTCCCTCCGTGCTCACTTGGCCAGTCCTATTGGGGGTGATGTAACCAAGCCTCCCGGCAGGCAACTTCCTCATGCATCTCCCAGCTTGACCTGATGTGGGAGGGGTCATTGGTCTGTCGGGTCAGGCACAAGGCGAGTGAGCCAGCAGCTGGAGAACCAGAGCACTCAGGGTCACCGCCAGGACAGGCCAGAGCTGGGGAGCGAGCTAGCAGCCACCAAAAGTGCGGTGTGGGGGGCTGCCCGGTGAGCGACCTGAGGTCAGGCGCGTCCGTGGCCTTTGAATTGGATGAAGGTGAGGGCCTGGATTCCAGCCTCTGGTTGGGAACCAGAAAGCAAGGTGAAAGGCTGGCCAAAGGCCAGAGAGCGCACCGGCGCCCAGGGACGGGGACGGTGAAAGGAGTCGAGAACCGTGATCCCATGGCGCGGCGCAGCCTGCTCAGGGTTGTCTGACATTCGGACCCGTTTCCGAAGGAGCCTGGCAGGAAGGGAGAGCTGAGAGCAGACGCCGACTCAAACGGCCGTCCTATGCCTAATTGGTGGATTCAAGTTGAAGATCGTTTTTTGACCGGTTGTGTTAGCCAAAGATCTAAACAAATGATTTAACTTCTCCTTGAGCTCCGGTGACTGATTTCATCCCCGCAACAAGAGACGTGGGATCAAAAGTCAGAAAATTAAATTAGGTCCGTTCACAGTGAAATTTCCTTTCTGCTGCCCCGTGGGAACGGCTGGGTCGAAATTTCATCTTCCGTCTCCTCACAGCGTGTTTGGGTAAATGATAATCATCTGACGAATGGTACTAAAAGCCAATCACTAACAGGCGTATCAGCGCCATTATTCTATTAATTAGTGTCGCCGTGTGTTGTGTTTATAACAAGTGAAAATTACCTAATAGAGCAACATCGATCCCCCCCACACACACATTGCTCAGTGCAGTTCGCAGACACTCAGAAAGTGCCACTTGGTGACTGGTCGGCTGTAATCACTGCGGCGTCTCCTTCGAGATTTCCGGGCTCAATTATCTTCCTTCGGTTACATCAAATGTCTCATCTAATAAAAGCCCAAAGAGACAGTATTTTTATCACCTGGCACAGAAGGGTATAGTGAGAATATCACATTTCCCACAGTTTAGCAAACATTTACAAATAAGGAAAGTCAGGATTGCTCATCCAGGATGTTCCGGCCCCGATGGATTCAGTTAATAAAGTAACTGTAGCAAAATTAAATATGGTTAAACCACAGCACCTTTAGAATTCTGAACAGATTATCCAGTGGCGTCACAGCAGCAAATGTTTTCCGGCTTCCAGCAAAAAGAAAAAAAATTTTTTTTTTGCATTTTCCTTGAGAAGAAGATGATGTCTTCAGATATTATAGGGAATTACTTTTCTTGTGTTCAAATGAGTTCAGACCTGAGCCAACATTTAAATGGGTTTCAATCATGAATTGCAAATTGCAGTTGCGATGAGCATTGTTTGGCCGGTCGTTTAGTCGGAAAACAATTGTCTTTTTCCCCCTGCCGATACAGCCATCCTTGCTGAAGTGGGCTTTCTGGTTAGTGTTTCGTAACAGGCCTGTATTTGTTCGGAGCATTGAATTGACCCAGGGGGGCCGCGGTGGCCCTGCCCTGAGCTGGGCTTTCTGTGTCCCCGGCCATCACTTAGACAATGTGTCTGTGGCTGGTGCCATTGATCGCTCTCTGAGCGTGGAAGCCATGGCCCTGTTTAAACAAATGTCTCTCTGCAGCTGGCTGCAGCTGACACAGCCACCCACTGTCCCTGTGGGGACCGAAGTCCCATGAGGGCGGGGAGCTGGCCTGGGCCTGGCACCAAGGTCTCCTTCAGCGCAAACCTGTGAAGTGTGGCCGCCGCGTGTGGCTCCCAGACACAGCAAGGGTGTGCGTGACCCCACGTGACGCTTCTGGTGGGCTTTTAATTACACGTTTAAGCCGTCAAGTCTCTTTTTGTGTTCATCAGAAGAAATAGGTCTTTTCATCTCTAAGACTGTGTGGACCTTTGGAGGCTACACACTCACACAGGCGCATGCACACTGTGTGGGCCAGTGGGAGGGCGGACCACCTTAGCTCTTCGCCCTGGGGTCCCCATGCCCATCTAACCCATCCCAGGGGTCTCCTTCGGGTCCCGCACCCGGTCCTGTCTCTTCATCCTCAAAAACAGCTACTGATGCTCAGGGCACAAGGAAGTGTGAGTCAAAGCCTTCTGAAAAGCTAACTTGATCGAAATCTAGTTATTTAGAAGAGAAATCATTGTCGTACGTGTTGATGGTTTTTTTTTAAGAGAAGTTTAATCGGGGCTCCCAGACCCAGCCTGTGGGAATCGGTAGTTGGGGCTGTGAGGCCCAGCTCTCCCCCGCCGGCTAAGCGCACAGGGCCCGTGACTAGCGTCCCAGGTAGCCAGAGAGCCGCCCGCGGTCAGAGCAAGCAGAGAGCCAGCAAACGCGCACCGACGTGCGAGTGTCTGACGCGGCATCCTCACACGTGGAGCCTCTAGTTTGACTAGCTGAGGGTGTTGTTGTCTTTCCATGACGTTTGTACACTCCTTCAGTGGTTCTCAAAGACCCGTGCGTTTAGTACCGAGTACGGTTGCGTGTCCGTCAAGGCCCAAGTGCCCTGATCTGCAACGGATTCTTCATTTCATTCGGTAGAGCAAGGTGGGCCATTTCGTCGAATGCCACTGACCTAAAGTGTTTTAAGCCATTTCTTTTTTCTTTTTCTCTTCTGAAAGAAAAACCCCTTTCTCAGATCTCTTCCTTGATTTTTTTTCCAGTTGCACTCTGTTTTGGGCGAGCTGATTATTGCACTTCTCTGTATGGGCCTGCCCACGGACCCATCTTTGAGCCATTGAGTCTTTTCGGTGTACTCAGTAATATTGGGCCAGAGGGACTGAAACGAGCACATTTTCGGCACCGACACACACCACCGCCCGTGCCCTCACACAGATAATCTAGGAGCCCACGCCGCCCAGGGATGCCCTGCCTTCCCTTGTCCTGTGCTTCCACTGACAAAAGAGATGCCGTCTTGTTTATGGTGTGCACGGGAGAAAAGACTGCCCGGCCCCGGCTGTGTTTCGCCCACCAGGCCGGTGGCAGCCCTGCGACCGCAGAGGGGTGAGGCCCAGCCAGGACACAAGAAGCCCAGCACTGGGCGGGGCCCCTAAGTATCTCGTTTAGGGCTGCGGGAAATGTGGCTTCGGTTCCCAACGCGTCCATCCTCGAACGGTGCTGGCGACTCCGGCGGCCAAGCCAGGTCTTCATTTTGATGTGATCTTTGGGCAGAGGAAAGGGCGCAGCGCTACAGTGGAAGTTTTTCTTGAACAATAATGGTGTCAGAAAGGGAGATGGTAACTTTGGCAAAAAAAAAAAAAAAAGTATTGTAGCCACTAAGAAACTGCGGAGCTATAAAAGATGGCAGAGGTTTTAACGGAGGAGAATAAATTCTCGGGTGTGTTTCCCTTTTCACTCACCCACCCCCCAGGGGCTGACTGCCCCCCGGAGAGAGGGGACGAGGCAGGCAAGACCCCTTTCTTTCTGCCATTTTCTGCCGTCAGCACCTTGTAAAGTCCAATCTTTAAGTCAGTTTCTGTTCTCCAGACTATGCTCTCCGACAAACAATGTTAATTCCAAACATTTCGTACATGAATAATTCATTGTAAACAAAGTAAAACAAGAAATCGTGGCAGGTATTCTCACCTGAGGGGGCCCCATACGTTCCGTGGTTCGTCGTCGCGGCCGTGTCTCTCTCAGAGCCCACTTCGGGGGCACGTTTTCAACTCAGATCAATTCTGCGCTGTAAACTCTTGCTCTTTCCGGAACACACAATTCTATCTGAATTATAATTATAGCTGAAAGCTAAATTTAATTTAGCAGACTATCAAACCGGGGGTGCTTCTAATATTAACCAGGGAAGATTCTAACTAGGTAAGACTGTTCATTCCAAAAATGGCCAGCTCCCCAGACCAGGCACCCCGGCGCAGCTGTGGGGAGGCCATTAATAGCGCTGCCGGGCCGTCGCCAAGGAAGCAGGACGGCTCAGAGGATCGCGGATGCCTGCCCTCAGCCTGTTCTAGTCTTCCTCTCTACGCACCGCCTTGGCGCCCCCTTTCAGCCCCGTAGCCTCCGACCCCATCCATACGCCCACGGATCCCCTACTTGACCCTGTTCCACCCCCTGCTCTGGGCTTCTAACTCAAATGTCAACAGCTGCCTTTTGAACTGAACGTAGTCGAGACAACTCTTGGCTTGGCCCTTGGGCACCTTCTGCCCCTGTCCAGTTAACAGGGCCATCATCCACCCACTTAGCAAGACCTGTGAGGTTATCTTGAAGCCTTCCCCTCCCCCTCCCCCACCCAGAAGTGACAAAGACAGGTCAGGGCTTCACCTGTTCACTGGCAAAGTCTGACCACTCCTCCTCCCACCCTAACCTCTCACCTGGATCGCCACAACAGCGTCTCAGAAGACCCTCTTGTCCCACTGTAGCCCATTCTCCGTTCAGTGGCCGGAATGGTCTTTCTCAAAGTCCATTGAGATTTTCTCACTCCCTTGCTGAACACCCTCTGGTGACCCCACACACACATAGAATACATTTCAGTGGCCTTACCGTTGGATACAAGACATGTGTCACCTGGCCCTTCTCTAGACCTTGGCTCCGTCTCCTCTTTCTCATCCGTATTTGGCATTGAGCATCCTTCAGTTCTGCATGGCTCGCTGCTCTTCAACCACGCCGAGCTGCTCCTACCACAGGACCTTTGCACTTGCTCCTCCCCCTGCCTGGAACGCTCTTGCCCTGGTTCTGCGCACAGCTCCTTCCTCCTCCTCAGTCCGAGGGCAGCTCAAACACCACCTCCCCATGGAGGTATTCATTGGCCACCGCATCCAAAACCACGGTCCAGACCTGCGGGCGGCACTCTCCGCCCTCACCCAGCGCTGATCTCTTCATCACATTCATAGCCATCTGCGATGCGTGTTTCTAACACACACAGGTAGAATAGTTATATTGCTGTTGGCTTGCTAATTGGATGACTCAGCCAACTAGCACGGCGGCGCCAGAGAACAGGGTGTAGCCTTGCCCAGAATCGGAGCCCTCGCTCTCACTCAGAAGGGGCTCTGGGGATGCCTTCGAATAATTAAGTGAAGTTGAAAGCCATCGCTTACATAAAAATACTCACTCCATACTTATACGTATGCACTTATTCCTTCTTTTCACAAAGGATTTGAAACAGCATTAAGCAAAAACACACACAATAAAAGTCAAAAATAGAAACCTCGCACCAAAGGAAAAGAAATGCAGGCGAACAGAAGTAAGGTGGTCCGTCGTAACAGTTGTGTGAGAAAGCAGGAGGGCAGACGTCACGCCGTGCCCGAGGGGCGCGGCGTTCTTCCTAAGACTGAGCCCCGCCAACGTCCCCGATGGGCAGTGTCCGTGGCGCCGCCGCCTGACGGAGCTTTGCAAACGGCAGCCCCTTTGCAGGCAGCCACCTGCCCAGTCGGGATGCGGTAGAATGAAGGAGTGTCTTTGAGGGGCCCCGTTAGTGTGCTCCAAGAGTACGGTGTCACAGTGTCCCGGTGTCCCGGTGACCCGGCGTCCCGGCGTCCCGGCGTCCCGGCTTGAACTGAGAAGTAACAGTCATCCGGAAGGTTCACCGAGCACCACGGTCGGCATTGCTCGTTGCTCGGCTACTCCAGTAGTTCAGTGAAAGTACCGCCCGGAAGAAATGCCCGTGCGAACCTGCCTCTACTCGTACTGCCTGCCCCCCGACGCCCTGCCGAAGCCTTCTGCCCGGAAGGGTACTCAGTCTGTTCCCCCGCAAATATCCTTCCACATGGTTACTATCCACTCTGAAAGCTTAAACCCGGGACCCGTTTCCCTTCAGCTCCTTGCACCCCATTCCCCCGCTTGGGTGCCATCCACCTCTGGGCCCAGTTCACTAAGACTAAGTAGACACTGCGAACTCTCACAAGCTGCGATGAAGTTCACCTCCTAAGAACAGAAATGCTACGTTATCACCGTTATGGAGACTCCATCTCATGTCCTGGGACCGGCAGGAGTGAAGCAGGGTTCCGGGTGGGCCGTCCAGTGCTGAGTGTTCCCGGCACAACAGTGGGGCCAGGGGCCACATGCACACTCGCGTTCCGACAGTGTGCCCCAGAAAGCACTCCAGAACGTCTCCGGGGGCCTCAGGGCACAGCCGTGTCCCCCCTCCGGGGCTCCCCACCGTAATGCACGCTCTGGGACCAATGTCCCTGGGCGGCGGCGACCACACCGCTGGGCCTGGCTGGCTCCTCGAGTTGTCCCCACTCATCAGTAAACGAGCCAGGACCTGTCCCCTTTCCCACAGAGGCCCCTGCCCCGACTCCAGTCAGATTCAAGGGCCAGTTTCCCCTACTTTTTCCCCATGAGCTTGTTTTCTGTGCGACATGTTCTAACCAGAGTCTTTCTGAAGATTCTCTGCTGTGACATTGGCACAGGAGGAAACACAGATCGGGGTTTACAGGGCCCCTCGTCTCTCCTCCCAGCTTTCCTGGGAAACCGTGACCCAGGTATGAGCCACGCATCCCCGCACGGAGCACCCCAGTGCCGAAGGGCAGGGAGAGAAGGCAAGGAAGGGCCCCGCGGTGCCGGGCTGAGCAGTTTTGACCGTTGCGGGGGAGGGGGCAGGGGGCAGGAGACTGCCCCAGTCATGTGCCCCCAGGAAAAATATGCCCTTTGTTGTGCACTCAGGCCGTCCCTGACAATGAAAGCAAGCATTGCTCGTTGCCGCTGTTTGCAGAGCTTCCCGCGGCCGTGGCCCCGTGACCTCTCTTCCCTGAAAAGCTCACTGTCTCGGGTCCGCTCAGCACCCTCCAGCACGGCCAGGGTTCTGCAGGCAATGGCACACGCTCCGTGGGAAAAGAACGGCGGTTGCTGCCATGCTTCTCGATTACCCTAATATCTGCCGTTGATAGAAATAGTCTCTCCCACGACACACACACTGTTCCGAGAAGCAAAGTCGCTTCCTCAGCACCAGTTGCCCTGGGTGGAGGGATTGTCCGAAGGACGTGGGGCACCCTCAACCCCACTTCCCTGTCCCCGTAGGCCACAGAGTCCCCACCCCCCCATGGAAGTCCCAATCTAATCCCAAAATCTATTTGACATCTTACAACCACTGGGCTTTACAACAATAGTCTTGAATAAGCAATGGCCGTATGTACTCGCCTCTGGAAGAAGACTTGGCTGCCCGCCAGATCAAGGCAGCCGGGAGCTTGGCCAGCCCCAAGGATGCCGGCACCTGGGAAGCCACCTGGCTTTTCCCTTCATGGTGTTTGCATAGCCGTAGCAGGAAGAAGCAGCGGGTTTATAAAAGAAAACAATTTTCTCCAGACACCTCCTTTCTGAAAATCGATCATTCCAGTGGCCTGTATGCTGAGCCAAGGGCCCACTCAAGATCTCTGAGTCATTATAATTTTGCCCGTAGGACGGAAGTTGCCCTCAAACTCAAATTTCTCATTACACCCCAATGCCGTGTGAACGACATGACTAATGGTTTCAGGGGGTCTGAAAATATGAACCATTTTTCAAACATAGAGATTGTCCATTTGGAAAAACAAAACAAAGCAGGTGCCCACTACCCCAAATCACCATCTATGTTTATTCAGTTTGGTTGGGGCTGCCGTCGCCGATAACCTCATACCACCCGTGGGAACCTTCCTTTGTGTGGCGACTGAGCCGGCCACAGACTGGTTCTGGCTTCAGGCGTGAGGCTGTGAGAAGGAGGGTCCTCAGAGGCCAGGACCAGAGCGG
>PVKM010040087.1:0-13558 GCA_004027735.1 Carollia perspicillata | reverse complement strand
TCTCCTTCATTTTAATCTTGGCTAATGTAACTATGATGTGCCTTGGTGTGTTCCTCCTTGGGTCCAACTTCTTTGGGACTCTCTGAGCTTCCTGGACTTCCTGGAAGTCTATTTCCTTTGCCAGATTGGGGAAGTTCTCCTTTACTATTTGTTCAAATAAGTTTTCCACTTGTTGCTCTTCCTCTTCCCCTTCTGGTACCCCTATAATTCAGATGTTGGAATGCTTAAAGATGCCCTGGAGGTTCCTAAGCCTCTCCTCATTTGTTTGAATTCTTGTTTCTTCATTCTTTTCTGTTTGGTTGTTTGTTTCTTCCTTCTGGTCCACTCCATTGATTTGAGTCCCAGTTTTCTTCCCATCATTATTGGTTCCCTGTGCATTTTCCTAGAATTGCCTTCATTTGTTCATCTAATTTGCAACCGAATTCAACCAATTCTGTGAGCAGCCTGATCACCGGTGCTTTGAACTGTGCATCTGATAGGTTGGCTATCTCTTGGTCACTTAGTTGTATTAGCTCTGTAGCTTTGATCTGTTTTTCTATTTGGGCCTTTTTTTTTTTTGTCTTGTCTCACCTGTTACATAGCAGGGGTGGAGCCTTATGTGTTCACCCTGGGCAGGGCAACCCAGTAGCTGGGTTGTGATGCTGTTTGTGTGGCAGGTGTCTGAGAAGCAACAATGGTGCTTGCTCGGCTCTCTGCCAGATATCAGTCACTTCCCCCACTTCCCCTAAGCAACCTGGGCCCTTCTGGTGCTGATTCCCATATGGGTGGGCTTGTGTACATTCTAGGACCCTGTGGGTCTCTCCAACAAACTCTCCCATGATGCTGAGAGTCTCTCCCGCTGCCTCAACCCCCAGAGGTGTTTTCATTCAGTGTTTTGAGGCTTTATTTCCCCAAGCTGGAGCCCTGGGTTGCTCGGTCTGTCTTGCTGCCCAGTTTCACCTGGTTTATCTTGGGGTCCGCCAGCCACTGTTTTTTTTTGTTTGTTTGTTTGTTTTTTGCCGCAACCCCTCCCCACCCGGCCGCCCAACTTCACCCTTCCTACCGGTCTGGATGAATGTGTTTCTTTTAACTCCTTGGTTGTCGGACTTCCATACAGTTCAATTTTCTGTCAGTTCTAGTTGTTCTTTTGTTTCTAAATTTTTGTTGTCCTTATTTTGGTTGTGCGAGGAGGCACTGTGTGTCTATCTATACCTCCATCTTGGCTGGAAGTCTTTGCTATTTCTTAAAATTACCTATTGTAAAAGATGCCAACTTTAGAAGGTTAGTTAAAAGTTAATGCAATAAAACATTTTTGTAAGAATTCTATTAACTTCAGTCTTTAACAAATGAAAACATTAATGAACTACTCTTACCACACCTAGAAAAGTGTTTTAGACATAAAAGAGCTCAAAACCTTAAAAAAGCATCAAGCCAGTATTTTCTCCTAAGTACTATTTAGAACTACAGAACACTTGAAAGTCCAGTAACATACTTCTCACATAGTGAAAGCACTCCACATTTCAGCCATATTACAACCTGTACGTTCCATTTGCCCCTTCCCTCATATCAGTGAAGTAGGGGAATTGCTGGTCTGTTTTGTACCTTAATCTTCCCTCCCTAAACCTTAGACAAAGAATGGAAGTCAGAATTTATAAAACATTTTGTACCCATGGAAATAGGTACTTCCATTCCTGTACTCGTAGATCTTTACTATCCTTGTTAGTTTCATTCCAGAAAAAATGGAGGTAGGTTGCTCCTTGTAACACATTCCTCACGTGTTCCTGTTTCCAGGAGGTATGGGGGGAACCTCAGCTCCCTTAGCAAAGGAACACTGTGTACTTGCATGCCGCAACCAGACCATGAATATTCAACACTCTCAAATATGTGGAGGACAACCTGAAAGTTGGAGTTATTATAAAACTTTAGAGAGAAATACTGAACAATATTGAAAGTCACCATTTGTCAATTACATCTATGAAAACTCAGAGCCTTGAGAAGTTCTTAGGTTTATGGACCAAGCATTCTTTTTTAAAGTGGGGTGGGGAGGATGTTGAATAAGTTAGTACTTATTTGTTTTAACCCTGGAGATGAGCTAAACTTTCTCACATTTTCAACTACTTATTGCAAATCTTTCAATTATATAATATACCTATCTTTTTTAAATATTTCTTAAAACCTATATCAATTATATCTTGGTTCTTTCTGTTCAGGAAAAAAATCAATATTCTAACATCTTCTAAGTTTAATAACTAAAGAAATATCTTTAAATTTATGTAATGCTATTATGGTTTATTTTTTGTTCTCACTTTCTGAGTATTTCTTAACCTTAATCTAAAGATTGTTATCTCTTTTGAAATAGCCATTTGCATGTCACTATAAATGTATTTCATTGATACCGTTTTAAAATGGTCTGAAGGCTGTGCTTTGGCTAAGAATTTGTGTTTCAGAACTTTAGGAAAACCTAATACTATTGCACTAGATCTTACACTAAAGATTTTGATAACCTATTGAAGATTACCAATGGGAACAAAGGTTCCTTGTCATAGGCATATCACTTTTTATCAGGAAGATCACATTCAGGTAATAAGAGCAATTTTGCTTTGGTTTAAAGAGAGCCATTTTAAAGAGGCCTCTTCTAACTTAAACTTCACAGGTATAAAAAGGTGAATATACTTGTCATAATGTTTTAATTTCTCAGGTTTGTTAAAATTATCTAATTGTGAATTATCTAAGCATATAAATCAGAGTCCAGTAGCAGACATGGTCTTTTCAGTTCCTGGGACATCATCTTACCTATAAACAAATAATAGTGAAATATTTTCCTTGGGGACTTCATGGTTTTAGAAATAATGATGTCAGTAACAACAGTTAATATTTATTAAATGTACCAGGTATTATTCTGGTGCTTTACACATGTTATCTCATTTTAATCCTCATGACTGCACTATGTTAAGTATTGTCACCATCTCCATTTTCCATACAAGCAAATTGAGGGTCAAGTACGGTCATACAGGTGGTAAATGATGAAACCACCATTATAAATTAGATTATACTGTTTCCCTTTGTTTCTATTCTTTGATGCAGCCTACAGTTTAAACTTTAAGAATTCTAGAGAAATTTAGAATTTCAAACCAACATAAATGGAAATAATTCATCCATCCTCCAAGCCAAAGATTTTTTTCCTACTCTATTTATATGTTTATATTTTAGAGATTTTTATATATGCAGATTTCATGGGATTACTTCGATCCATAATCAAATTTACTTTGTAAAGGGTTTTTTCATAATGGGAGGTTATAACTATGTAGATGAACACATGTTGCCTCAATATGTGTTTGTTTTTTCAGTGATACAGAGTAGGTGAATTGTGCTTAATGTCCTTTTTTTTAATCTTCACTTGAGGACATTTTTCATTGCTTTTAGAGAAAGAGAGAGGCAGAAGAAAAGAGAGAAAAACATCAATTGGTTACCTCTCATAGGTTCAACTGGGGATCAAACCCACAACCAAGGTATGTGCCCTAACCGGGTATCGAACCTGCAACCTTTTGGTATAGGGTACGATGCTCCAACCAACTGAGCCACACCGGCCAGGGCATGCTTAAAGGCCTTTTAATGTAGATAGGAATCTTTGAGTTCAGTGGTATTCATGTCCACATCTCCAAATCAGCTATGTTTTCGAGTCTACTGAACGTCAAAAAAAATGCTCTAGTTTGCTTATTTGTAATCTTCCTTCATGGGAATTGCTTACTTATTCTGTGTTTAGTCATCTGAATTGTATGTAGAAAGCATTGGCTGCTATTCACAGAGGCAGTCAAAAAATCTTACAGATATGCTTCCTGATAAGCATTAAGCCCTCTTGGTCAGCATGAAATACATGCTATTCAAAGTAAGTTTTCCATTTGCATTTTTTTCATCTTAGCAAATATAAAGATTAATATTAAATGTTGCAGAAAGATTCTTAAGTTAACCCCACTTCTTTTCATGATGTTTTATAGCTTAGGTATGTATTACCCAAAGCATATTAGCAATACAAACTGAAAAGTTATTAAATGAGCAGTGAATGTTACATCAGTTTCTGATTAGGTTTGAGGTTAGATTCCTCAATTCTAGTTCTAATGCTACCGTTATATTCCGGCGATCTGGGTTTTGCTCTGTTTAGTTATAAAATACTGCCTAACAGGGCATCATAGGGTACAATGACCATTTCTATGAATGCTGCCAGATATCTTTGTTAAAGAAATGATAGTTTAACATATACTTTTATGCAAGCAGTGTATAATAAACTATCGTAGTTTTACCAGTTTTAACAAACATAGAAATAGGAGGACTGGAATTAGACACATCTGCATATTACGTGATTTTTCTGTTTTGAAGAAGAGAGAGTCTGCTGTTGCATATTTCTTACCATTTGTATCGGTCAACCAATGACTTGTTTTGTCACAGAACATGGAGCATCTCAGTTCCTCACCATCTCATGAGAGGGTGCCACCTGATGATGTTGAACTGATGTCCGATGACAGGTAATTTTCGAATGTTCTCCTCACAGGGTTTATGACACTAGGAATAGATTTTTTTCATTTAATGCAGTGTGCAGTATAAGAGCTAAAAAGAATAGAATTAATGGACTACATGTTTACCAACAGTATTTTATAGTTAGAATAAAAAATCTGCACTGGTGCTATAAAAGACAAATACCATATTCATGTTTGTGCTTCTGTGTTTGTTTTGTTTTGATTTGATTACTTTTGTGTTTTGTTTTGTTTTGGGGTTGTATAAGAATTTTATTTAGAGCTACTCTGCTTACTTTTAAGATAAAGTAAGTCATAATTTCAGTGGATGAAAAGCATTGTTATCAAACACATTGACATTTTATGATATTTTGTTGTTGTTCATAGCAAAGAAAGTGAAAAGGACGGTGGACACACCCAGCATTTTGAGGTAAGTGGCCAGCAATAAGACTGCGAGTGTGACAGGCCTGGGCCTGTGTTCCTGAGAGCCAAGTGAGGCATCATAGCCTGTCAGTAGGGATAATGAGATTAAGGGACAGGGCTATGATTGGTTAGAAAGGTAAGTACCCAGGCAAAGATTACTTGAGAAATCATATGAACTCTATTTTGCTTTTTCAATTCTTTTATTTTACTTGCACAGATAAACTTCAGTAGCATGGAGGTTTGTCTTTAGGTTTTCCATTAAATAAAACAAAAAAAATCAAAGCTACTGGTTTGATTTTCCATGATTTTATGCATTTTTAAGGGATTGAAATAGCTAGTGACTTTCAGTGGCTCTCTCACAAACATTATCTCATTAATTTTCAAATTAACATAAAGTCAGTTTGGGATATTAAATCCAATTCACTTTCTAAGTTTTGTGTTTCATTTTAAGTAAACAGGGTAGAAAATATGTCTACCTCCGTAACGTTGTGTATGCCTTACAGTTTCCGTTCCTTGCCCGGCTTCCCCGTTGTCTTCCGAGGGCATCGCCCTGTGGACCCAACTGCTGGGTTTCTTGGCTCCCCGCTCTGGCCAGCTTCCTTCCATTCACGTGTGTAGCTCCTCCGCCACTGCCACGTGCCTCCGGCCTCGCCGCCACTCTTGTTTTCTTTTTGGCAAGAGTTAAAGTTTTTCTCAACCTATTCTTGGATTCTGACTCTTGATATATTAATTATACATTGAACTCTCCCTCTAACCCCATGATTCCTAATCTTTGTTTGGCACTGACCTAATTCACTCTTTCAAGAATTTGCTGTATATTGAGTCCTGCTAGGTACAGGGGCTGTTCTAGGAGCTGGGATTTAATAACAGCTGCAGCCGCCTCCTCCACGGAGTCGTATATCTAGCTGCTCACAAATCTGAAAGCTGCAGACGCCCTTCTTAGAAAAACGCACATTCGTGTCAGAGTTGGCCTAAGATTGCTGGAAATCAGTGGCCATCCCCTCCCTACCCTGCGGACCCCTCCTCTTCTCTATTCAGTTCTCGTCGTGTCTGCCTCTTCACTGACCCGGCCCGACGCAGCTTCTGAGCCGCTGCTTTCATCTCTTATTTCCACTCCTCTAAGCTGCCTTCCGTGGGACCCCGGCAACAAGCTGACATGCTTTTCTTGTCCCTAAGCAGCTTTTTTCAGAGCATGAGAGTGTTGTTTTATTTTTCTCCTGGTCTTGTCCTTCCTCTGCTCTCTTCCTCTGTTCACAGCAAGCACCTGCTTATCATGCCATTGAACTCTATTTTAAAGAAAATTGCTTTGCCAGCCTCTGAGAGAGGCCTTCTCAGTTCTTCCCTTTTATGCCTATTATCTTTTATGAGATAGAAGGGTACAGGGCAGCCTTTGTGGTTGAACTTCATAACATTAACGCGTAAATTCCAGCTGGCACCCAAACTGAATTCAGAACTCAGTTTGCCTTGGTACTTTTCTGGCTGGGTCCCGTGGCTGGGTCCCGTGGCTGTAACTGAATCGTGGAGAAAGGACCTCAAATCCTTCTTCCGTGTGCCCGGAGCTGTTTTCACATGTGCAGTTACCCTTCAGCGCTCAGACCACTGTCGGCACTCCTTCAGCGCTCGCTATTAATAAGCATCGTCATCATAATAACTTCAGCTAGGCAGTAAAATTAGGTAGTGAGTTAAAATCTAGACTTAGCTTTCCATATCATCTTTCTGTTACAACTGCACCAACAGAGGAAAAAGAGACATCACTCCACAAGATGTGGGATCGAGTTTCGGCTCATGAAGGCATGTGCTGCTTTTACTGAGGAAATATTTTATTATTAATGAAGGGCAGTGAAAAGATCCATCTTACATTTCGAAATCTCTTTTCCTGTTTCTAGTGTGTTCTGATCCTTTACCTTTTAATATATGTAGCACTTTCTAGAACTTACTATACAACTGAAGTAATTAATGGATTTTCTGGTAATACCACAAAAATTTCCAAATTTCAGAGACAAAAATAAGTCTAGATTTTGGTTATATCTCCTCGAATTCTGTTTAGCCAATGTTTTATTTCAAGTCTCCTATAGCATTAGATTGAGATGCCAAAATTACATGATAATGTATCCAATTTCATTTTCCATTAAGGCAGATTTTGTCCTCATTAATATTATTGTCTATTAAATTCTCAAATTCATACCAGATACAACAAATGACACCTGTTAGGGAAAGGTGGTCTGTCTTCCTCATTTTGACCAGTGTTTCCATTGGAATGAGGAACACTAACTTTCGGCCATGCTCTGCAGTCTGGGGAGCTCAGGTGTTTGTAGGCTGGTGCATCAGGGCCGTGGGCTCCACCGCCATGTGGGGCACAGACAGGAAGCAACCAATGAATGCATGGGTGTGTGGAACAAGAGATACTTTGTTTTCCTCTCTCCCTCTCTCCTTCCTTCCTCTATCCCTCCCTGCTCCTCTGTTTTTCCCTCTCTCTCCCCTTTTTTCCCTCCTCTCCTTCCTCCACTCCCTCCCCGTTCCTCCCCCTCTCTAAAAAAATCAACAAGTAAAAATTTAAAAAACAGTGCTCAGTGAAGACAGGCTTTCCTGAAAGTCTGCTTCTCAAAGGCAAATGCAGACACAACTGCAACTGTATTTTTTAAATAATCAGTTTGCAGCCTCAAATGTGTTTTTGTTTGAATGACTGTGTTGAAAAGTGAAACTAGGCTTGTCCCTTCGTTGCACATCTTTTTCATTTCCTATGATTATGGTACTAATCTTATGCAAAAAGAGAGTCTGCTGTGATCTCAGATGGTGAGTGACAGTTCTCCGTTTTCCATTTCATCTCAGTTTAAATGGTTTGTATTAAAATCTAACATATTGATAATGAAACACAAAGTTAGAGTCGCTTCAAAAGGCCAAAACCTAAAGTGATTGCTTTGGGCATTTGGAAATGTGGCGTTAGAACAGAATATGTTTTGGGCAACATAAAATGATGCAACACAAGGAACAGCCTGGGAAAGCTAAGCCGGTGGCTAGGCAAACATGACTCCCAGCACAACCGCCTCCAAATTGTGACGGAGCTAGAGAGCAACCACTATTCCGAACCGCCAGAAATCAAGCTGAATGGGAGTCCTACACCTATGAAATTAAAGAAGAAACTACATCAAAGTTGGTAGGAAGAGCAGAGACATGGAATGAGCTGGCCTCACACCCGTGTGTGGCGGATAAAAACTGGGAGAGAGGTATCTGGAGCAAGGGGTCCCAGCCCAGGAATTCCAGTGCCAGGAAGGTAAGTCCCCATTACTTCTGGCCATAAAATCAGGTAGAATGGAGGCTGTGGAAGACAGTAACTGCTGGATTCGCAGGCAGTTCCTTGTGCAGGGCCCACACACAAACTTACTCAGACTCAACTTCTTCCCAGCTCCAGTACCAGAGCAGCAGTTTGAAAGGCACCAGAGGCATACAGGGAGCAACTGAAGTGTCTGGCATCAAGGCAGGAGCTGGGGGACAGCCTTCTCCCTTACAGAAACACTGGCAGAGGCCATTGATCCTTTTATGAGCCCTCCCCCCACTCACAGAGCCACCAGGTGGGTGCCATATCTGAGTCTCCATCAACCTGACTAACACTGTTTGCCCCACCCTGATGATTTCCTGAGGTTCTATCCCACCCAACTCTGGGGCCCACCCAAGCTGTTTCCAGGGGCTTTTCCATACAAAGGGCTTGTCTTTGCTCATATTTCAGATTTTTTTTAATCCTCTAAAACAAGCAGCATTAGGCCTCAGCAAGCCACCTCATATGAATAGCCCCAGGCCTGGCCTTAGCAACAGCCTGTCTTGGTTTACAATCTGGCCACTCTGGGACACCTCCAAGAGCAGCCCAAGTAGCAGCCTCCTACAGATTGCTTTGTAGCTTATGCCAAGTAGCCCCAGACAGAACACAGGTAGTGGCTGACTTTGGCCTACACCTCCCAGGAAGGCCCAGATCCTGCACACCCAGTGGTCAGCTACGGACCCTGTCACAGCACCACCACCCAACCACCTTGACAAGTAACATACTCAAGGAATGGAGTCAGTGAGCACCAGAGACCCGCTGAAGTAAGTCCTGCTCTGTGGAGTGGGCCCCCTACACAGCTGATCAGCCTGGATAATCCCTCCCATTGGCATGCCAACAGCAATCATGGCTCAACTACAAAAGGAAGGTGTACTCAGCCCACACAATGGGTACACCTCAAATATCCAGCTTGAGTGGTAGGGGAAGCTGTGCCACTGTACCCTACAGGACCCCTACTACTTTGGGCAACATTAAAGACATGGAGTCAAAGCAGCTTGACCTGATACATAGAAACAAACACAGGGAGGCTGCCAAAGTGAAGAAACAAAGAAATGTGGCCCAAATGAAAGAACATAACAAAACTCCAGAAAAAGAACTAAGGAAAATGGAGATAAGCAAGCTACTAGATGCAGAGTTCAAAACACTGGTTATAAGGATGCTCAAACAACTTAGGGGAAGAGCAGATGAACTAGGAGAGAACTTCAACAACATAAAAAAGGTCATGGAAACCATAAAACAGAACCAGTCAGAAATGAAGGATACATGGTAATTGAAATGAAGAACAATTTACAGGGAGTCCACAGTAGAGTAGATTAAGCTGAGAATCAACTCAGCAATTTGGAATATAAGAAAGCAAAAAACACCCAATCACAACAGCAAGAAGAAGAAAAAAATCCAAAAAAAAAAAAAGAGATATAGTAACGAGCCTCTGGGACAACTCCAACATTTTCATCATTGGGTTGATGAAAGGAGAAGAGAAAGAGCAAAAAATTGAAAACCTACTTGAAAAAATAATTACATAAAACTTCCCTAATTTGGTGAAGGAAATAGACATAAGTCCAAGAAACACAGAGAGTCCCAAACAAGATAAACCTAAAGAGGCCCACACCAAGACACATCATAATTAAAATGCCAAAGGTTAAAGACAAAGAGAATCTTCAAAGCAGCAAGAGAAACCAGTTACCTACAAGGAACCTCCCATAAGACTATTGGCTGATTTCTCAAAAGAAACTTTGAAGGCTAGAAGGGATTGGCAGGAAATACTCAACTTGATGAAAAGTAAAGACCTACAACCAAGATTACTCTACCCAGCAAACCTATCATTTAGAATCAAAGGACAAATCAAGAGCTTCCCAGACAAGAAAAAGCTAAAGGAGTTCATCATCACCAAACCAGTTTTATATGAAACATTAAAGAGTCTTCCTGAAGAAAGAGAAGAAAGACGGAGGAGGAGGAGACAAATATGAACAATAAAATAGCAATAAGTACATTTCTATTAACAATTAAATCTAAAATACAAAATAAGCAAACAAGCAGAACAGAAACAGTGTTACTGTCATAGATACAGAGAATGTTTTCATGGTTGCAGGATGGGAGGGAGGTCAGAGAGTTGGTGAAAAGGTAAAGGCATTCAGAAATGCAGTAGGTAGTTACAGAATAGCCGTGGGGATGTAAAGCGCAGCATGGGAAACAGAGCAGCCAAAGAACTTACATGCATGACCCATGGACATGGACAGTGGTGTGAGGATTGCATTAGGGAGTCGGGGTCGGGGGGGGCTGAGTGGAGGGAGCTAAAGGGGGAAAATTGGACAACTTTTATAGCATAATCAATAAAATATAATTTAAGAAAAAATGAAGAACCTAGCTCACTGTTCCCTGAGCATGTAGCATCCAAAGTTCTTGTTTTGTTTATTTTTAAACTAAATAAGGAACTGCAAGGACCTGGCTATAGAAACAAGTGGAATTGAGGCTGTGGAAGAGAGATTGTCCTTAAGACTAGCAATTTGTAGATTCTAAAAATTATTGCCAAAAGTGCAGGTTTTCAGAGTTCTGTTTAAATGGGGTTTGTACCTTATGCTTCATATTGATTCATTCTGGTAAGTTATATTCTATTGTTATAAGTTATTTTGGAAATATACTTTGGTATAAAATTTATAGTATTAAAAGTATACCTTTATAGTTAATCTTTTTGTCAAAAAGCAAAATATAAGCATTATTATGGAAAAGCATATTACATTATCTGGCAGGGGTTATTTCATGTCAGTAGGATAAGGTTAACGAAGGTTAAATTCTTTCAAGATATTTCTACATTCTTTATGCTTTCTAAGCCTGCTGCTTAGGAGAGCTTAGAAGCATACCTTCGATAACAA
This sequence comes from Carollia perspicillata, assembly GCA_004027735.1. Taxonomy (NCBI): domain Eukaryota; kingdom Metazoa; phylum Chordata; class Mammalia; order Chiroptera; family Phyllostomidae; genus Carollia; species Carollia perspicillata. The sequence continues at coordinate 2,465 of PVKM010040087.1, read as the reverse complement.
ACAAGACATTCATAATAAACGAAAAACTATCCCTTTTCTCTTATCCTGCTTCAAAAGAGGAAAGAAAAGAGGAAAGAGAGAAGAGAAGCCTTCTAGTCAAGACTGAGAATTAATATTGATCACAGGAACCTCAGTGCATACTTCATTGTGCCATGAGAACGTCTGAGGCAGATTCTGAAATGGACTCATTAACAAGTATCTGTGAAATGGATGAGTCTGTTATTTTAACTGGGCTGTGTTTCATGGAAGCTTCAGGATTTTGTTATTAGTTATATTAGAACCAGAAAAACTAAAAAGCTTTATTTGTTTAGATTCACTTCTGACTCCATCCAGTATTAAGAGGCGACTAAAGCTTTGCAATTCATATGGATTTTGAAAATTTTACTCTTTTGAAGGGCAAACAGTAAATTGTTTATGGTTTCATGGGTTCTTCCTTAACAGTGTGTGGTTCCTTCCAGTGTGAATGGCATTAATCAGTACACACTACGATCTCGTTGTCCCTGGCTCTGGTGAGCTGTTAGCTAGGCCAGTTATCCATGTCCTATGCAGGGAAGGAGAAGGGATGAAAAAAAAAGAACTATTTGAAGCCAGAGAAGGAGCGAGATCGATAAAGTCTGGGGAGAGAAAAAGCCCAGCCTAGCAGGACAGGGCCAGTCTTAACAAACACTGGTTGGACAGACCTAGTTAACCGTTTCTTGACCTGAATGAGGAATGTCACCTGAGGCCCCAGGCAAGGTGAGCTCTCTCACTATTTGCTCGATAGCGTACTAGGTATTTCCTTTAGGATACACATGGCATTTGGCACTTGTATGTTCAGTGTCTCCCTTCCAAGCTAAGTTCTGTGTTACCATGTAACATTATATTAGCTTCAGGTACACAACATGATTGGGTATTTGTATGTATTGTGACACGATCACCACAAGTCTAGTTAACATCCCTCACCTCACAGGTACAGTTGTATCCCTGTCACCGCTACCTTGTTAGTTCTTGTCACCCCAGCGTCCAGGACACAGTGTGTATCCAGTAAACATTTGCCAAATGAATGAATGTGAAAGGAAGTTAGTGTATAAATGCAAATAACATTTCTTTGACCGTTTCCATGGGCTGGCTGTTTTAATACATGTTTTTCATTTAATCTTCACAACTTCATGAAGTCTTATTCCTGGATTAGCAAAAAGAAGCTAAAGTACAAAGGGGTTGACCCACTAAAGACCTTACTGCTAGTAAGCTGGTATTTAAGCTCCTGTCTCCGACTCTAAACCCCGTCCCCTCTCGGCCATAACCTGTTGTTTCTCCTACATGCTACCCATTTTATCTCAATACATGAGAATTCAGTGTGTTTTCATATGGTGCCACATTCTGACAGGGGTTTGGTGTGTCACATCTCAGTTGAAAATTGTGAAATTAACTTTATGTGCTCTCTGATTTCATGAAGCTATGAAATGTATAAACAACAGAAGTTGAAACCAAAAATATTTTGGTATTTGAGAATGTCCTTGACATTTAACATTAATTATCTATTAGGAGAAACAGACAGCCAGTAAACAAGTGCAGTACTGTATTATAAGCACTAGCAGAGAGCGGGGAACAATCCGAGGAGGCGTCTCCCCCAGACTAAGCTAGTATTTGGAGCAAGCGTAGTTTTTTCCTAGTACAGGGCTGCCGATGCTGAACGCTTGCCCATGGGCAGCCACCAAACAGCATTAGTAGGTCCCTTGAGCAACCCTAGGCCCACACCAGGAGTCCACTCTGCAGCCGCAGATGAGAGAACTGTGTTGGGTTCAGAGACCAGAGGAACCAGAATTGGGAATCAGGCCTCTAAGAGCAGCATGCAAGTGAAAGAGCCACCTCAGGGACTGGTCAGCTTGCACAGCGGGCTGGGGCTGAGCATGCAGGGGTACTGGTGAGTGAGTGCCGAGCAGTGCCGAGTGTGTCCTTGGCCGTGCGAGCTGGCGTGGGTTCCTGTGGGAGGGATTTCTCCACTGCTGTGCAGGAAATCAGCCAGGAGGCCGAGACTCCTGTAAGTTAACATCGGTCTCTAGTGTGAATGATATCCCATCATATGCAGTACAGACAGCATACTGAACACCCGTGCGTGGTGGCCCTGACTCCAGACACAACGATCTCTTTGCTAGTCCTCAAACTTACACAAAATGACCAGCTTCAGGGCCTTACACTTGCTTTCCTGCTGCCTGGAATGCTCTATCCACAGAAGGCACACTCACTCATTTCTTTCATGTCTCTGCTCATGTGTCACCTTATTGGAAAGGACTTCTCTGACCACCCAATACAAACAGCAGACCTTGGCCCCACCTCCACCATCCCCCTTACCCTGCTTTGTTTTTCTCCATAGTCCATAGCACTACCTGACATTTTTTTCTCTATTAACTGGCCCCTTCTGTATGATTTATTAGGACAGAGACCTTATTTTATCCACTGAACAAAAAGTATTTCTTTTTCTAAAT
>PVKM010040086.1:0-13553 GCA_004027735.1 Carollia perspicillata | reverse complement strand
ATATGAGTTAGATCTCAATATAGCTATTATTTTTAAAAATAAAATTATGTCTGAATATTGATGTCGCAAAGACTTGTCTAGACTGTGATCCTAGTCTGTTTCATCAGAGACTATGACCACTACATCTAAAGCAAGTTCTACACATGATTAGATACTTGGAATCAATGATATTCTTACCTCTGCTAAATAAATATTATCCAGATCATAAGGTGTTCTGACAGACTCTACCATCCAACTCTCAGGTGTGTTCAAGTTTAGAGTGAACAAAGGAGACTGAGGCATATCCAAAAATTTGGCTATTGGACCCTTTGCAAAACTATTATCTGAAGTGAAAGAAATCTCTGGTTCTAAAACATAACGGTAAAAGCTGAAATTAAAAAGAAAAATGTTAGTTTTTATTTTTTAAACACAATCACAGTCCTTCAGATTACAAGCCTCCATACAGGTAAACAATTGGCTTATAACAAAATAGATTTGGAAGGATTTCCTTCCATATTGGGAAAGTGTTTTCTAAAAGCATGCCTTGACTTAACTAAACCTCTGTGGTTGTTGCAGACACAAGAGAAGAGCCAGAGAAATAGGCCTGGGAGGACGGTCACCCTTTCCTGTACTGTTATGGGTGGGTGCTATCGGGGGTCTCAGACATTTCCTGAGTATTCGCCTCCCTTCAGTGAGAAAAACTCATTTTTCTCCTACAAAGTCCTATATGGTGATTGGGTTCTCAGACGAGCCCTGAAAACACTATATGTAATAGTTTAAACATTTCTCCTGTGCAAGGACAATGGTGGAAGCTGGGAACCCTTTTGTCCCTTTCAAAACTGTTTAAATTCACTGAGAATCTAACCTATGGAACACAGCACATTTGTAAATTAGTAATTTCCCATAGCTCCAACATGTGCTATGCTATCACTATTAACTACTTTTCATATCTTTTTTCATAAACAACCATTTCAAAGCTTAGAGAGTAAGCCTATCCTCCTTTTCAGGATACATGCTAATGGGCCTCAGCAAGTTTCGTCTGACATACACATTCCAACTTGAAATCACTGCTATTTTTTTTTTTAGATCAAAAAGAACAGACAAGTCTTTCCACACCATAGCACATTTTAAGTAACATGGTAATTTTAATAGCTACACTGATCCAAATGCTCTAGAAATTGGGCAACTACATAATTCTGACCAAAAAGAAAGAAAAGTACAAGTGCCCGGAGCTTTGGTTAATGCTACCTAAACACTTCCATGCCCATAGTAAGCTCTCAGAACTTCTGATTAGAGCAAAAATTTAGCAAAATTAAACATTCAGTAAATGATCTTTTCAAATATGATGACCCATCTATAAACCCAGCTTTCAGATTTTTTCCAACTATTGATTTCTTACACAGTTTATTTTTACCTTTTCAAAGGCATGTCAGAAAGTTTAGATTGACAATTCATAAATACTCTTAAATTCATGTTGATCAGCTGAGTTAACACCTAAAGGAGTAAACCAGATGAAAAAACACAAATTAATCACTTGATACTGAGTTTAGAGAAAAAACATTTCTTACTATCAAGAAAAGGTATATACTCTAATGCACAATCTAAATCACATACATATCACTTGGCCGAAACATGGCAAGTATGCCATTGGAGATCACTGCCCTTCACGCACGTGGTGAAGCAGCAGATAGATAACGGGGGCTGTCTACACAAGTAAAAGTTACATACTACAGTACGAAAACAAACACACGTAAAATATCCACAAAAAAGGTTAGTTAACATACTTCATTAAAGCTTTCATCAAAAAAAAATTACAATGCAAAACCAAAAGTTGAAGCAACTGTGTTTCGGGCACAGCTCTTTTCAATTTCTTCAAAATTCTAATATCTTACACATATCTAGAAGACATGTTGTTTATATAAGAGGAAAGTGATAAAGCAGAATTCTTTTACCTTTTTTACCTATTCATCATTATAAGTTAAAACATGGCATAAATCAACTTAATTCAAAGGCATTTTACTTTAAATAAGGATAATTATTTTTTCATTACATGAGCTAACCAAGAAAACCTATACCAGCTAAGGTTATAAAGCTGTTTTCAAAGCCATTACCCATCTTTATGAAGACATTAGCTCTCCCAAGATGCCTTACAGGGCTTTCCAAAGCCCTTTGAAGATAACTAAGGGAATATGGGCCTTCTCAGAATCACAGGGCATGTGATCACTTCAGACAAAGATGATGTATACTGCCTCTGTGGCTGTCCCTACCAAGAGCAATGGGGCAAGTCTCTGCGATTCTCTGGTGACAGGGTCAATAACAGCCACGACATCAAAGTATGTCTCTCCTTCTTTCGGTGTCAGTTTAATTGCACTACAGAGAACAAAAGATAAAAAGTTAATCTGGAGGAAAACAAGAAACAGACTTAATTTGCTTTTGCAGCAGTGGGGGGGGAAGTGCAATCCAGTATAACCTATCAGCCCACTTAGAATTTCAAAATAAACTTTAGCTCTACAACAATAAGGCTACATGGTGTTCAAGTATGTGATTATGTCTATCTCACAGTTCACAAAACCCTCTAAAGACTCAGGTTCACTGAAAATGGATTGAAAGGTGTGTTGAGAGGAAAACCAGCTTCACATTGTATTTAGCCAAAAACTGCTAAAAGCTTGTGATGTTTGTTTATGACATTTACAGATTATGTCAATTTTTTATTTCTTGGCAAAAAAGTTACAAGGAGAGAAAACATAAATCATTTATTACATAATAAAAGGAATTTAAGAATAGTACAGAACACTTGCAAAAGATAGAAAAGGAAAATAAATAATCATAAAATCTCACCATCCCAAGGCAAGTACTTTGGGGCATATCCTATGTAGTCCTTCTTACCAGCTGTACCTACAGAGTATTCAACTTCCTTCCTACCCCCACCACTTTATCATAAATATTTTTCCATGTTATTACATATTAAACATCCCAAATAACAAGTAATCATCTATTTACCGAGTAAATTTGCCATAGCTTACTTAAGCGATTCCTTACTGCTAGGCATGTATATGACTTTCAATCTCTAAAATAACTTGGTACATCAGTTGTTTTCATACTTGGAAATTTCGTAAGAGTCAACAAAGTTCTAGACATGAGATTACTGAGTCATAGAATACAAATACGTTTGTGTCTAATATGTACTGTCAACCATGTTTCCTGAAGAACTAAACAAATTTGTAAGGTCAAAAAATGAACTTCAGGTCTTGTCACCATTAAGTTACACATACTTTATCTCTTCTTAATAAGAGAAGAGCAACAGCAATTAGGTTTCAGTGTGCACTTCTAGGATTTCTGGGGAGAGATGCATTTTCCTATGTGTAGTATGTTTTAAAAAAGAATACACTTTAAAGGATTTAAAAATATACCCGATTTTCTATGAACATCATAGCTTAAATCAATGTTTACCACTCTGAACAATATCAATGTATTTGCAATGCTAACCACTACTTTTCTGCAAGTAAAAGAGAATATAACTGATAAAAACTGGGTAATTATATTACATGGTGATGAGGTGCTTTGGGAATAACCATCAGAGTGGCTTTGTGATGACACTATAGCAAATGCTTTCACTCTGATATTTACTGCAGTATAACAAAATGTTTTTATTTTAACACAACTGTTCTCAAAGCTGACACTGCTGGTATCCAAACCAGCAGCATCAGCTTCACCTGGGAATTTGTAAAAACAAACTGTTGGGCCCCAGTCCAGTCTGACTGAATCAGAAACTCTGGGGCAAGTCTGGCCAACTGCATTTTAACAAACTCTCTAAGTAAAAGTATGAGAACCACTGCCCTCAGATAATTTGGACTTCTGTGCGACTCTAGAATTCTAGAAGGAAAAGCACATAAGAAAATAGCATGGTACAAAGTCTCACAAAGGGAACAAGAAGTAGAGCCTCAAAGAATCCTCTAAGTCAGGCCTGCCCAGGCCAACAACTGGGACCCTGGTACTATGAGGTACAGTTCTGTTTGGTGTACTCGGAAACTAACAATGGAGGTCTTTTAATCACCTCCAATCTCTACAAAAAAAAAAGAGAGAGAGAGAGAGAGAGCAAGACAAAAATCAAGAAAAGGAGAATATTGGTGTGGAAATGGAGAGCAATATAAACTACCATTATCGTGTTTAAATATACTCGCTGCATTTGGTCAGAAAAAAAGACCAGAAGAAGGCCAAAAGTGACAGAGAAAGGAACAATATTTGGGATTCATACACATTTTTGTGAGGTGAGTATAGCAAATGTCAAAGAATACAGTGCTTCACCAATCTTAATGTACACAGGAATCACCTGGGGTAACCTCGTTACAGTGGAGATGCTGATTCAGGAAGTCTCGGTTAGGGCCAGAGACAGAATGTCCACAATCTCCCAAATGACATCCTGCTGCTGTTCCAAGAACCACAGTTTAAGGGCAAGGGTATGCATACCAATAATGCATACTGGAAGAAATAAGTAATTTCTGACATAAATCAAGTAAAAACTCATGCAACCTACCACAATGCCAATAAGAAGAGTTTCTCTAATTATAATCTGTATCATAATAGAATTTGTAATTAGAGTATTTTAATTATATAAGACTCATGGAGAAAGGGGTATTCTAGAAAGGGAAAAGTCCTTGCTCAGAATTCACTCTCCTGGCCATGAAAGGAAAACAAGATGTCTGGTCAATTAGGAAATATGTTTCCTGTCGCAGTAACTAGATAATGAGTTATTTCCTGAAAGTATACAGAGTAATGAGAAGGAGCCACAGAAGTTTTCCCTTATTAGTAATGTAAGAAATTAGGAGACAGCAAGGATGGATTTGGAGAGCATATGCTAAGTGAAATAAGCCAGGTGGTGAAAGACAAATAACATATCATCTCACCTATAAGTGGAACCTAATCAACAAAACAAACAAGCAAGCAAAATATAATCAAAGACATTGAAATTAAAAACAAACTGGCAGTCACCAGAGGGGAGGTGGGAGGGGGTAACGGGGGTAAAAGGGGGAAGGGGTTTCGGGAACATATATAAAGGACACATGTACACAACCAAAGAAAGTTAGGATCAAGGATAGGAAGCGGTGATGGCTGGGGTGGAAGGGAGTGGTGTGTGGGGGGGGTGTGGGGAGAATGGAGACAACTGTACTTGAACAACCATAAAAAATATTTTAAAAAATTAGGAGACATGGCCAAAGAGAAAGAAGAGGTTCTCCATTCTAGCTTGGAACTGTCAAAGAGTCTATTCAAATCTGATCTCCACAAGGACTGGCACGAGAAAGCACAGGTCGGCTGAACTGAAGTTCAATGTACCCCAGGCTAATTAAACCACAATCATACAGGGGCACGATGCAGGCTGCTGTGTCTGAAGCTTCCCTGGTGATTCTAAGGTGCAATTAAAGTGTATGCATGCTCAGTAAGGCAAGGGCTACATAGATTAACTCAGGGGTTTTTCCTAAAGACAAGTTAATATCAAGTCTAATCATGAGGGAACAACCCAGACTGAAACATTTCACAAGACAATTGCTCTGGACTCTTGAAAAAGTCAATGTCATAAAAGACAGACAGAAAGAAAGAAGGGAAGGAAAGCATGTAACTGTTCCAGATTAAAGGAGACTGACCACCACAAATAACAAAATAGCTGTAAAAGGTCATCACTAGGGCAATAGAGAAATTTGAATATTAACATGTATTATTTAATATTACTATGTTATGATTAAATTGCTGAAGTGTGCAAATAAGTACTGTGGAGAAACCCCTAATACTTAGGAGACATATGCTGAAGAATTTGGGCATAATGTATAAATATGTCTGCCATATAGTTTCAAATGTTTCTGAAAATATGTGAGTACATGTATGTCTGTATGCAAATGTACAAATATACATTATATGTACTATACATACATACACACACAGATGGCAGATAAATGTGACATTTGTTAACAACTGGTGAATCTAGGTTAACCATATTTAGGTGTTCATTATAACAGTCTTTCAACTATTCTCTAGGTTTGAAATTTTTCAAAATAAAAACCTGGAAATAAAAGGCAAAGACTTCTTCATAATGCTACATTTATTTTTATTTTATTGAAAACAAAAACAGTTTTCAATTAAAGATGAACAAGTCAAGTGTTCTAATAACCTCTATTTATTCTTGAGTATCAGAAAATTATAGCTGATCCACTTCATTAAATGCTTTCTGGGTTTTTTAAAATATTTTATTTATTTAACTTTAGACAGAGGGGAACAGAGGGAGAAAGAGAGGGAGAAAAACATCAGTGTGTGGTTGTCTCTCCTATGCCCCACACCAGGGACCCTGGCCCACAACCCAGGCATGTGCCCTGACTGGAAATCGAACCAGTGACCCTTTGGTTTGGAGGCCTGCACTCAATCCACTGGGCCACACCGACCAGGGCAAAATGCTTTCTGTTTTCTAAAAGTGTGCATTCAAAACTACTGCAGATGTATTCAGAACTATTTCAGAAGCATTTAGAAATAAACATCAACTTTTACAAAACTAAGATCTGTATGAGTTTTATTTTTTAAAGATTTTATTTACTTATTTTTAGAGAATGAGGAAGGGAGGGAGAAAGTGAGGGAGAGAAACATCAACTCATGGTTGGTTGCCTCTTGCATGCCCCCTACTGGGCACCTGGTCTGCAGCTCAGGCATGTGCCCTGACTGGGAATTGAACCAGTGACCCTTTGGCTCTCAGGCTGGCACTCAATCCATTGAGCCACATCAGCCAGGCCTGCATGAGTTTTAAATAAGAATATGAATATATGTGAAAAACACATGCCAGAAATTTTCCATTCATAGAAGAACTTATAAACACACTTTATATCACAGGTAACAAACACTAGGCCAAATCTGGCCCTTCACCTTACTTTGCCCAGCCTGGCACCTTGTTTCTACCCAGCAGCAGTGCCAAGCTCCTGGCCCCTAGTTAAGGAGTAGTTACATCTATACAGCCCTAAAATTAGATTTGGCCCTTTGAAGGCAATCGTGAGGCTGATGTGGCCCCTGGTGAAAATGGGTTTGACACTCCTGCTTTATATGAAAAAGTAAGCCATCTGAGGTGAAAGCAGCCTGAAGACCTGCTATACAAGATGGCCTGCCAGCAGCTGCACCCAGCGCACTGCCGCAGTGCCACCCAGACGCCGTACGCTGGCCCCCAGCTGCTCTCCATGTATGAACTCCCAGAGAGCACACGTGGATAACAACAGAAAATGGTACTGGAACAGTGGGAATCAGCAGTTTTGCACAGGAAGCTCTGAGGTATCTTGCTTGCTACAGTTTGCCTGAAGTTGGAACAAAACCGAACAAACAAGAGGAGTCGGGTGCTTCGCAAAGTGTGAAAGCTGCTCGTGAACCCTATTATCCTCTGTCAGGAGAAGTAACTGAAATCGATGAAGCTCTTGCAGAAAATCCAGGCCCTGTCAAAAGTCTTGTTACGAAGATGCTATCAAGATGGTTGGCTGATCAAGACTACACTGAGTGGCCCATCAGAACCAGAGGAACTAACGAGTGAAGAAACATGATAAACACGTAAAATCTATTAAGGGGTGAAAAATGGAACCCCCCAAATAACGTAGTCTGAAACAACTTAATCTAGCATAAACTGTCAAATCAGTGGTGAACAGAAGATTTACAATAGCAATTTGTAGTAACAAAAATGGAAAAAGAAACTATTTAGAACAGTGCTACTAGAGGAAAATACCCCTTAACTTTCTAATAGTTGCAACTAAACACATCATAAATCTTTTTCTCAACACCCTATGGTTTTTAGGCTAGGCTACAGTTTATAACATTCAGAACTCCTGAAATTACCTGTGGCAAAATCTAGTTATAAAAATTATGTAATCCAAGGATAACATTGTTATCTTAAGACTTATATAACACTGTAACTTGCTTAGATACATCTCTGGAATGGGGTCGAAATACTTGATGATCTTTCCATTGGAAATAACTGGCAGTGGAGTAAGGGTTTTCGTTAGTTGTACAACGTCAGATGATGAACAAAACTATGTCAATTTCATAACACGCCATATTTGCTGGTGCTATTCTTATACAGGAAAGCAACAGCCTTATAGGAAAACAATTTAATAATAAAACATTCAACTTCTTCATTAAAAAAAGAGTTTAACATTTAAGAATACACACAAATTCAACATTATTTCTATACCTGTGTCTGTCTTCAAAAAACTGGTACTCGATTCTTGCATCTCCTTTTGGTTGAGCTGACAGAAGAGCATCCACTTTCATCACCAAGTCACTTGCCCTAAAAGACATGGTTGGGGACAATTCAGCATCTCTTTATCCTGACGGTTTTTCCAATTATTGCTGAACATAATACAATCAGCCAAAGCACTGGATGCTTACAAGATAGTTTAAAGAAACCATGAACTTGGTACCAACAGACATGAGAAAAGTGCTGATTTTCCCATATGTGAAATGGGGAAGATGCCAACTTCACATGGCTCGTGTAAATACTGCACTGCCTAAACATAAAGCACCTAGCTCAGGGTCTGCCCCATAGCAGACGGTCAGTCAGTGTTATTTACATTCTCTCATCTCTTCTTAATAACTTCAGTACTTTTTATGATTGTTAGAGTAATAATTTATTGGAAAACATTCAGGGAAAAAACATAAGAATTCTGAGACAGAAACAATGCCATTATCAAGAAATAAGCACTAAACATTTGGTTCATTATTTGTATATTGAAAAAAAATACATATGAGGTCTGTTCAGAAGGTATCCGGCTACGTAATATGAAAAATAGAGACATTTATTGAAGAAAATACAAGAAACATTTACATAGGACAATGATGCCTCAGTCCCCTTCAAAGTAGGCAGCTTGGGACCTCACACAGTTCTCCCAAACACCATCAGCTACCCCATCATAATCTCATCATTGGTATGAAATCTCTTCACTTTCAAAGGTGATTTGAGTTTTGGGAAAAGCCAGAAGTCGCAGGGCACCAAATCTGGGCTGAAGGGGGTTTAAGTCACCTGGGTGATTTGATGTTTTGCCAAAAAAACTCTGCATAAGACGTGATGCACGAGCAGGTGCACTGTTGTGATGAAGCTGCCAATCACCAGTTGCCCATAGCTGTGGCCTTCCGAATCATCCGAACAGTTTCCACAGAGGAATGTTCAAACTTAATGTAAAATTTGATGCAGATTTGTTGCTCTACCCACTCAGTCATTTTTAATGTGATGGCCACACAGTACGCGTGCTCTCTCACAGTGTCTAGTGCCCCCATGGGCTAGTACAGTGAAGTGGTGATTGTTCATGCATGTGCATTCCAGTCCACTCTCCTTGGTTGCCAGATTACACTGATATCACGTAAACCATTCTCATTAACAATGGCTGTACATTTCTCAGACATACCTCATACACACATGTATGTACATACATATATATGTATTAATATATGTGTACACACATACATACACAAAAAAGTAGGATTTTACTATGTGGTAACCAGTTTTTCCACTTAACAATATATTATAAACATCCTTTTGTTGGTAAACATGTATAGGAGCCTATCAATATTATCAATGACTATATAATATTAGATTTTATGGTACATCATAATCTATTAAACCAATCAGCTAATGAACATCTTGATAGCTTCCTATTTCACTATCACAATCAAGACTTCGATAAACCACCAAGAAAAGCATTTCTGCTTTCCCTGCCCATTCTAAACTTGATTTCTAAACAAGAAGACCTTGAACCAAATCACGAGATTTTAAATGTCTTAATCTGCTGAACCAAGGACTAAATTCTAAGAATTCTGAGAACACCTGCACTAAAATGACGCCTGTACATTTTCTACTGAACCAAACATCTACAACAAATTGGCTCTGTTGGTACTTCTCAGTGCTAACTCTAAATACATACACACTCTAAACACTAACTTTAAATACTAACACTTGTTCCCTGGGATGTGTCAACATAGTCACAAACATGTCAAGGGACACTTGGTTCCGTGAACTGGGCGAAGCAGACCAACAAGAAATTTCATAAAGGCTTACAGCTTGGCCTCTCCCGGGTACCTCTAAGCCCAGCACAAGTTACAGTCATCTACAGATCACTCTGTAATTCATGCCAGGTGGCCCTGGACAGGGTACAAGTGGCAGCTAATCTTAGCATACACCTCTAGGTAGGCCCCAGAGCCAGAACACTCAGTAGTCAGTTTCAGACCACACAAGAGCACACCAAAATACAACCACAAGTGACACACTCAAGGGTTGAACTCACTGGGCACCAGAGTCCCACTGAAGTGAGTACTGCTCCACTGGGTCAGCTCCTGCACAGCAGCTCCTCCAGTGTGACTGCAACCAGTCCTTGAAGCCAATCAGCATGAGGATAAATCCCTCCCCTTTACTGGTCAACAGCAATCAAGGTTCAATTTTAACAAGAGGGTCGACACAGCTCTGACCAGGGGTGCACCTGAGTACCCAATGCAGATGACCACAGAGCCTCCGTCACTGGGTCCTACAGGGTTCCAACTACATAAAGCCACTCTACCAAGACCAGGAGATGTAGCAGCCCTATCTGATACATAGGAACAAACACAGAGTCATATCCAAAGAGAGGAGACAAAGAAACATATCTAAATGGACATACAGAACAATGTTCCAGAAAAAAAAAAGACTAAAAAAAGGAGACAAGTAATCTACCAGATATAGAGTTCAAAACACTGGTTATGAGGATGCTCAGTGATCTCAGTGAGAACTTCAACAAAAAGAAAATGTAAAAATGAAGATAGAAATCATAAAAAAGATCCAGTCAGAAATGAAAAATACAATAACTGAAATGAAGAACACATTATAGGGAATTAAGAGAAGAATAGATAAAGGAGAGACGCAAATCAGAGATTTGGAAGATAAGGAAGTAGAAAACACCTAATTAAAACAGGAAAAAAACCTAAAAGAAAGATTATAGTTTAAGGAGCCTCTGGGACAACCTCAAGTGTGACAACATTCACATTATGGGGTAACAGAAGCAAAAGAAAGAAATCAAGGAAATGAAAACCTATTTGAAGAAATAATGACTTAAAATGTCTCAGATCTGGTGAAGGAAAAAGACGCACAAGCAAGCAAGCACAGAGTCCCAAATAACATGAACCTACAGAAGCCCATACCAAGACAGACCATAATAAAAATGACAAAGGTAAAAGACAAAGAACCTTAAAAGCAGTGAGAGAAAAGCAGTTAGTTACATCCAAGCAAACTACCATGAGACTATCGGTTGACTACTCAACAAACTTTACAGAAAAAGGGATTGGCACAAATTATTCAAAGTGATGAAAAGCAGGGACCTACAACCAAGGTTACTTTCCCCAGAAAAGCTATCATTTAAAACTAAAGGAAAGATCAAAAACTTTTCACAGAAGAAAAAGATAAAGGAGTTCACCAAACCACTATTACAAGACATATTAAAATGACTTCTTAAAGAGGAAGGAAAAATACATAAATGTAAATACCATAGTGAAAGTAACTGCATATCTATCAATAATCACTTTAATGTAAACGGAGTAAGTTCTCCAATCAAAAAGACAGAAGGCGGGCTGAATGGATTAAAAAACATGACCCATATATGCGCTGTCCCTAAGAGACACATTTCAGATCAAAAGACACAGAGTGAAGTAAAGGAATAATAAAATATACTTCAAGTAAATGGAAATTTAAAAAGCTGGGCAGCAATGCATGTATCAAGTAAAGTCGACTTTATCACAATAAGAGACAAAGAAGGACATTACAAAATGATCAAAGGAATCAATCCAACAACAGGATACAACTGTTATAAACATTTATGCACCCAATATAGGAGCATCTAAATATGTGAAGTAATTCTTGATGAATATAAAGAGAGAGATTGACAGTAATACTACCCAAGTAAAAAATTTACACACCAGTGACACCAGTGAGGAGATCTTCTGGAAACTAAATCAACAATAAAATAGTAGACTTATATGAAGTATGAGCCTAGATGGAATTAATTGATATTTTTAGAAGTATTTTACCCCAACACAGTAGAGTACACACTTTCTTCTACCTTTGAAAAGGTAGATTTTCTAGAATAAACAACATATTAGGCCACTAAGAAGTCTCAGGATATTTAAGAAGGCTGAAAACATATCAAAATCTTCTTCAACCACAATGGTATGACACTAGAAATAAAAAAACACAGAAACACATGGAGTTAAATAACACATTACTAAAAAATAAATGAGTTAACAGTAAGATCTAAGAAAAAATAAAAAAGATACATAGAGAAAAATTTAAATGAAGACACAACAACTCAGAAACTATGGGACACAGCAAAAGTACTCCTAAGAGGGCAGTTCATAGAAATACAGCCCTATTTCAAGAACCAACAAAGAGCAAAAATGAACACTCTAACCTTCCACCTAAAAGAACTAGAAAAAGAATAAAAAACAAAGCCCAAAAGGAATAAAGGAGGGAAATAATAAAGATCAGAGTAGAAGTAATAAACAAAATAAAGTCTGAAAAAACAACAATACAAAAGATCAATACAAGCAGAAAAGGAGTTTCTTTAAAGAGATAAACATGATTGAAAAAATTTTAACCAGACTCATCAAGATTAAAGAAACAAGAAACCAGACTTCCAGCCAAGATGGAGGCATTTGTAGAAACCCTTTGCTTCCTCGCATAACCAAAAGCAGGATAACAACCAATCTAAAAACAATAAACACCCAGAAATGCCAAGAAAATCAAACTGCATGGAACTCCGACAACCAAGGAATTAAAGAAACAGTCAACCAGACCAACCAGATCAGTAGGAGGGAGACAAGGGAGACAAGAGAGCTAAGCAATGAGGAAACAGACAAGCTATCTGATGGAGAATTCAAAACATTGGCAATCAAGATGCTCACAGAAGTGACTGACTGAGCTTGGTCAAAAATGAAAGAACAAATGAAGGATACCCGAAGTGAAATAAAGCAAAAATATTCAGGGAACCAACAGTGACAGGAAATAAACCAGGACTCAAAACAACGATTTGGAACAAAAGGAAGAAATAAACATCCAACTGGAACAGAATGAAGAAACAGAATTCAAAAAAATGAAGAGAGACTCAGGAACCTCTGCGACAAATTTAAGTGTTCCAATATCCTAATTATAGGGGTGCCAAAAGGAGAACAACAGCAAGAAATTAAAAATTTATTACAACAAATAATGAAGGAAAACTTCCCCAATCTGGTGAAAGAAATAGACTTCCAGGAAGTCCAGGAAGCCCAGAGTCCCAAGGAAGTTGGACCCAAAGAGGAACACACCAAGACACATCATTAAGTTGGTACGGTGATTAAAAAGATGGAGAGAATCTTAAAAGCAGCAAGAGGAAAGGAAAGAGTTACCTACAAAGGAGTGCCCATAGGATAATCAGCTGATTTCTCAGAAGAAATTTTAACAGGCAAGGGGCTGGACAGAAGTATTCAAAGTCATGAAAGACAAGGACCTACATCCAAAATTACTCTGCCCAGTAAAGCTATCATTTAGAATGAAAGGGCAGATAAAGTGC
>PVKM010040085.1:0-13556 GCA_004027735.1 Carollia perspicillata | reverse complement strand
TGCAGCTGTTAAAACTCAGGTTTGGCATTTTTCAAATAAAACGGTATTTCTTTTGCTGTCAGGCCGTTTTGAAACCAAGCCTCTCTTCTGGAGTGGTCTGGGGTTAGGGGACAGGGTTTAGCACCTGCCGGAACAAAGTGCCCAGGACTCTAATGGACGTTCATACAAGCTTCCCTGAGTCAGTCTTCGTGGGCTTCATAGGAAAAGAGCATTCTGAATGCTTCCTGATACTTCTCTGTATCGTCTCACATACTATCTACTGAGCATGGACTTGTTCAAAACCAAACCCAACCCAGAGGCTGGGGACACTTGGCCATTTCCCAGGAAATCCGATCAGCTCGGGTGGCTGTTCCAGAAGACAATGTCCCGGCGCCTAGACCAGTGTCACGGACTGGTTCTGTTTTCAGTCTCTCCCCGTAGATGTCCACGCTGATCACCTTCACCGAAGAATTCCTCTCCCCTTGTCCTGTGTTTGCAGACTTGCTCCACAGAGAGGCTTGTGCTCGCCAGACGGGGATCATGATGAATGAAGGAAGTGTGATTTCCAGCGGCACCCGGAGTGGTGGGTGACTGACAGGTAACAAGTGGCAGGTGAAGAAGCAGAAAGCCAGAAGCCACGAGCATCTCACTTTGGTGCGAATTGGATACTCGCTGGGAACACACAGCACATTCACTCTCACATTTTCTTGGCTTGTTTGGGCTCTTTTTAAAACTGAGAGGCTGTACTACGCCTTAAGCATGTGCAAGGCAGCCGCCGTGGAGCAGAGAATTGGAGGTGGAATCTCCCAACAGTCGGGATGGCAGGGGCGGCCAGGTGGGCTGAGGATCACAGTGAGGCCAGGGCTGCTCCTGGAGCGCCGAGAAGTGCATGTTTGGGAGGCCGAGTTGCAATGAGGCAGAGAGGGACCTGGGGTAACAGTGAGGTGCAGGGTGGGTGCGGTCCCCCAGAGCAGGAAAGTGGCCCTGGGGGCAGCACTGCCTCAGGGTCGCCGCCCTGGGTGCAGCTCAGTGGGTGTTCTCACTGAGGGCTGATGAGAAAAACGTGGGGACTTCTCAGAAGAAAAGCAAAGGATGACTATGGAGGAAGGGCTGGAAAATAAGGACCAGGACCGACAGCCTCAGGCATGGAATGATTTAGTTGGGAGCAAAGGGGCAGGCGGGATGTGCTCAGATAAACCCTCACTGTGCGCCAAGGCTATTCAGATGTGCAGGGACAAGGGTTTTGAGTCCCTGCCCTCAGGAGAGAGAGCGGGAGGTAGAGGAAATCTCCTCCCCTGCGCCCAAGGGGAGACCCGATGAGCGGCTGTAGACGCGTGGATGTCGCAGTCTAGAAGATCACCAGCAGGAAATGTTGGGCACTGACCTTGAATCGCCAACTTCCCTCTATGTCAGGAGGACACTAAAAAATCCAGATCTCACCTTCCGCACTCACCATCCTTTGAGAAAACAGGGGCCTCCTCACCACCAGGAGAGTGGGGCGCCGCGACCCCGGGTGGGAGCACAGCGCTTCCCACGGAGCATGTTTAGTCAGGCGGGAGCGCACTCCCTTCCCTCTTCTCTCCTTTTGCTTCAAACCAATACAGACTTCGCCCCCGGCGGCGGGTGCCCCGGCCACGTGGCCGCCTCGTTTCACTCAGGTCTCCAGAGCCCTGGCTTCAATGGGGCAATTAACCCGAAGGCCCAGTGCCTCTCACCTGTTAGCTCTGCAGGCCCCGCTCTGGAGGCCCTGGCCCTCTAATTAATGGGGACATGCACACCTCTGTCATGCGTTGTCAAAAGGACTGAGGCAACTGGACGCAGGTGACTCCTGGACTTAATGCGGCGATTTGATTTGTGACCTTTACTCCCCATTTTCAGCTGAAGAATGAGCAGCTATAATTGTGCACTGTGTTATTTTTTTCTGTATTTAACCTTCGGCATCAGCTCTGGGTGAAGGCCTGCCCTTCCCTGGGCCCCAGGAGAGGGCTCCTTGTTTACTCATTCAATTCTTAGTTCTAACCCCCACTCCTCAGCTGACATTTTCAGATGAAATGGAGGAAGGGAGAAGAAGGTGGGTAAGTCTTTAAGGTCCTCACTTCTTGATTCTAAGCTGCAGACGGTCTCTCCTATCGTAGAGGATCGGAGATATCTGGCCAGAAGTATTTCGAAATTTTGGCCCGTATCCTTGAACGTCAGGCACCGTGGGGGCTGAGTCCCCTCACAGCACATCGCAGCCAGCAGTGTCGGGAACTGACTGAGGTCAAGGGCGGGCAAGACCAGGCAAAGACCAATGAGACTTGAGTTTTTCTCCAGCAATTCCTGAGAAAGCGCTTCCCGGCTCGTAAGAGGGCCAGGGTTTCTTTTTCCCTCCGAAGGTAAACAAAGACCCGCTGCTCTGAGTGCTGCCGTCAGCGGTCCTGTGGCCAGCAGTGAGCTGGCTTGAGGATGAGACAACAGCAACAGAGCCGCGGGAAGACGCCAGATTTTGGTGATATTGTTGGGCTGTCGGGTCAACCATCCCGGCACCCTCTCTGCCTCGAGTTTGGTGTCCCGTCAGCCGTGACTTCCTTCTGTGCAGGGGTTTCGATTCTTGCAGCCAAAACCTCCTAACTGACCCCGCGGCCACCCTTATGTACCTTGAACAGGCATTCTTCTGCTTCTCACGAATTCCTCCTCCGCCTCTTCCTGCGCTCTTTGGGGACTGTGTGTTGGTGCCCAGGACTACTTTCCGAAAAACTGACGAGTGAATTGTCCCTTCTCCTTCCCGTGTCTCCCAATGTCTTCCTCTCACTATTTGGGTTGTCTGAGCTCCATGTCCTCCAAGACCCTGTTCAGATGTCATCGTCTCTGAGGAGCCTTCCTGACTCCCTGGGTGGGGGGGGGGAGGGTTACTCACACCCCCCTTTATGCCTCCATCATGCACTGATGAAGGACCGACCAGGCAGCTTCTGAGGGATCAGCATCGTTAGGATATGGTTTCACTCGTGTGTAACAAAGACCTAATACCAGTGGCTCAACCAAGGCAGGGATCTAGTTCTCACTTATGTGAAACTGGGCTGGAGTGCAGTTCTGCTCCAGGACGTGCCCGGGTCCAGCCCCTTCCTGCACCCCTGCACACAGCTCCACGGTCCCTGGCCTGGTGCCCGTTTGCACGCTCCAAGATGACTGACGACCATACCCTCATGGGAATCAGCAGAAAGGGATAAAGGGAGCGGGGGGCTGTCCCTTTCTTTTAAGATAGGCTCTTATTTCTGCTCACATCCCATTGGCTAAAATTAATTAAAGAGCCTCAGCTAGCTGCAAAGGCATCTGGGAAATGTGTAGTCTTTATAGTCTCAGAGGTTGTGTGTCTACCTAAAATTTGGAAGGAGAAAGGATTATAGGGGCAACTTGCAGTTTCTGAAAAATATCCTTAACGTCCATCACAGATGGACGCTGGCTGACGCAGGTGCCCACACAGGGCATCTTGCCCAGCAGTGGAAATGTACCTGGCTTCCATTCCCACCAAACACACAGCCAGAGCAGTGGATGATTCCTGGCTAGTGCCGACCCACTGGGCGACCCTGCAGCTGGCACAAGCAAGGAGGTGCTGAGAGACCTTGGGCCCGCCCTCTGCTCCAGACCCGCCAGGGATGGCCACCTGGACCCGGCGGTCCCAGCACACAAGCATCCTGAAAGCGAGCCAGTGCGTGGCAGGGTCCTGTTCGCTGTGAGTGAGATTTCTTTCATTTTCTACATCTTACACAGTCTAAAAGGACTCCACCCCCAAACAATATTTTCCTGGTTTGGTGAAACACAGACCAAAACAGAAATGAAAATACACAGGACAGCGACACGGGAAGTGTCCCACGGGCAGTGAGGCCTGGCCGAGAGCTCTCATGTGCATCGCGAGTCAGACCCTGTCACCAAGTCCACACAGACACCTTCATCCCCAGCATGTGACCGGCCAAGGCTCTGCACTCTGGGGTCCCTAAGGTCCGCCGAAGACTGTGCCGCGTACACCGGGGCATTGACTTGGTACCTGCGTCATGTCACTTACTTTGACTGTTAAAAAAAAGCCGTGTTATTCTTATTGATGGAGAAAGAACACCCACCCCTCTGATGGTGAACAGATATGTTACCATGCATTGCTTCCAAGGGGGGCCAAGTCACCAGCCTGCTCCTGGTTAAGCCACCCGTCTCTGTTGGGTCCTGACAGACTCTGGAGTTTCCTTGTTCGTTAATGTGCCTCCCCCCACCCCATAATACACACGCTCACACATCTTTGAGGCCAAGAATGTGCTTAAAGCTGCAATATCCCCAGATATCAGGAGCTACTTGTGGAGCCCTGAGTAGGCAGAACACTGATCTGGGCCGGGTGGTCAGCTGAGGGTCTGGATGAAGCTTTCAGGGGTCATGTCCACTGGGGAACTGCTGCCCATGGCATTCACCACGTGGAAGTTCACACCCGCATCGGAAGCCTGGAGGCCCTGGGAAGATCGCTGTGAACAACTCAGCCAAACCGTGTTCTCTGCAGTGTGTCCCGGACTTCCACGACCACCCCTGGGGGGGTTATATTCTGGTTTCTTTAAAAAAGTGATTGCCGTGATGTATTGCAAGGATGCAGGAAGAAGAGAGGCTAGCACAGGAAGTAGCTGTGTCCTATCATCTTCTTACCATTTTGTCAAATTATTTCAGATTTTGAAAACTTACAACATACTTACTGAGTTAGTGAGGTGCATATAGTGGGACATGCTGGCCTACTAAGAGGCCTCCCCCTTCAGACCTGGCCCCATAGGCATGCTCTGCACTGAGGCTAATTAGCCCTCCTGAAGCATTGCCATGGCAACACCATCTTCCCTCTCAGCACCTTCCTTGGCTCCCTGCTGCTCCCCAAGGACCTCGCCACTTCTCTTCCATTTGACCCGGGCTCTTATTCTCTGACCTCCAGAGGGACCCAGGGAACCTTCTAAGGACGGCACCCGCTGTCGCTCAGGGTCCACAGCCTGCAGCGCCTGCACGGCTCCCTCTGCCCTGCCCTGGCCTTTCGCTCACCCCTCTGGAAAGTGGGCCCTGTGGCTAAGGTGCAGCTCCAATGCAACCTCCCCTGGGATGCTTTCCTTGACCATCTCAGCCTCTACAGACACTTCTGGGTTTCTGTCACTGCTGTATTCAAGCTCCGGGAGGCAGGGACTCTGTTTCCTGCAACTTGGCCTTCGGTAGCTCTTGGCACAGGGCGCAGCCTTGACAGATGGCGGCTGAATGAATGAAATGAGTGAATGACTGCTTACAACGGGTTCTGTTTATGGATGGTCCTGAGTGCTAGGATTTGGAGAGTGGGATGGAAGAAAAATCTGCAATGACCCCAGAAGGAGTGTTTTATGAAGACTTGGTTCCCGCAGGGGTTTTCTCCTTGGAAGCTGGCAGAGGCATGGCCACTGCCTGCAAGAGGACCGCCAGCATGAGCCAGCATGGGCTGGGGCAGCATGAGCAAGGCTGGCTTGGCTTGTTGGCATGACGTGACGGCTGGAGAGCCACCGGGAGTAAAGATGTCTACACCGCCTCTGCCAGGGCAGACCCAAGTGACCAGATTGGGGCTGAAAAAGAGGGCTCAGGGGTTCCTCTAAAAGTTTGATGCAGCGCTGCTTCATGGCCCTGCAATCCCACCCCCAGGTGTGTACCCAAGAGACGCGAACGTAGGTTTCCAACAAAAACTCGTACGCCACATTCACAGCAGCTCTGTCACAACAGTCAGAAGGTAGAAGCGATTCAGATGTCCACACACAGATGGCTGCATACAGAAAATGCAATAAATGCATAGGATTCAACATCATTCAGCCACAAAAAGGACGGAAACACTGACCCCTCCTACCACATGCATGGGCCAGATACAAAGAGGCCAGACGCACAGACCACAGAGTAGCGCAGAATTCCATTTGCATGAAGTACGCAGAAGTGGTGAGACTGTGGAGAAGGAGAGTAGACTCCGCTTGCCAGGGATCAGGGAGGGCAGAATGGGGAATGACTGTCTCACGGGTAAGGAATCTCCTCTGGGGAAGGTGGGAACGCTCGGGAGCTGGGTGGAGGCAGCGGTGACACGGCACCGGGAGTGTGCTCGGGAACCCAACAGCGTGCTTTAAAGTGCTTCCTTTTACGTTATGCACTCGTCCCCAAGATGACAAGAAAGGAGTGGAAAAGGGGCGGAATCTGAAAACCCTGCATCGGATTTGATAGTGGCTCCTGCCAAGAGCGAAGTGACCAGGGATGTGGACATTACAGGGGTTCCAGAATGCGGGGCACAGGTGGCCAGAGGCAGAGGAGGCCCGAGGTTCAGGCCTGGGGGCTGGGAGGGAGGCAGGGGTGGGGAGCGAGTTTCCCCAGCACTCGGCACAGCAGGGCAGTTGGAGGAGAAGCTGAGGAAGCAGGGGAGCTTCATTCAATTCCCCCCCACGTCTTCCCTGAGCCACGGCCATGCCAGGCTCCAGGCTGCTTACAGGAATGGCCATGCCTTTTGGGGAAGTGGCTCTAGCGAGGGGCTGGGGAGGGGAGCCAGGTCGTGGGTGCTGCCGGGGAGGATGTGTGGAAAGGAAGCGGAAGCAACCTACGCACCGGGACAGGGGGCTGGACCTGGGACTGCACCGGGTCACAGGGTCAGGGGAGAATGTCCAGGTGCAGATGGCGGGTTGAGAGAATCCTTGAAGACGAGGGAGAAGACGCCACAAAGAGGAGAGTGGAGGAGCCAGAGAGGGAAGGGCTAATTTAGAGGGGGTGCCTCGAAGGAAGAAACAAGCAGAGCCCCCTGACCGGCCCTGGGCCAGGGGCTCTCCTCGCCTTTGCCACTGTGAGCGAGGCCCGTGGCTGGCAGTCACGGCTTTCCTGCTTTCTGGCCCACGGTGGGGGTGGCCTGAGCAACTAGGCAGCGCCTGCTCTCAGCCCCTTTGGACTATCCCGTTCCTCTCTGCCGATCATGTGCTCTCTCCCTAAATTATCCGACCGAGGGTGCTCTCTCCCTAAATTATCCAACCGAGGGGCACCTGGCAGCCTGCAGCCATTCCCACCAGATCTCTGAGACCCTCATGAAACCCAAGGGTTTGAAGAGTGTCACAACAGTTTTGATGTCTCCCTGTCACCACACTGCTGGCCAACAAGCCTTGGCACATGCAACTCCACTCTGCCCCAAACTAATTCAGTGCTTAAGAACGTGAGCGCTTCCCAAAGACCATCTGTTCACTCTTCTGTTTAAGGAACGCCACTCTGCCGCGGCCTCCTAGGATTGGATTCAATAAATCCTGACACGGGGGGATGTTTTTTTGGCGGGCCCCGAAATTGAATGTTTTCCAAATGGTACATTATTGATATTAAAACCGATTTGTGCATCGCCCGCCATCAAAGAAATATACTCAATAATATCTCCAGGAATGAAAAAGAAATGGAAGGGCTTGCCTATGCGGATTTATCAACAAAAACACCAGCTTCGACTAGAAAACCCAGCGTGAGAGAAATCTATGGGTCCTGTACACAAACCAAAGCTCCTTGGGCATATTCAGACTGAAATCCTCCTAAATCTACCTAGAAACACCTGACATCAAACGAGCCGTCCCAGGCGACGCTGGCTCCATTCCTGTCTCCCAGCTTGCAGCCACCTGGAGGGCCCCAGGGGAGGACTCAGGCATGAGGGAGGCCTGGGCTGGAATCCTGGATCCCCCCTGACCCCCACCCCAGGCCCCCTCCCAGGAGCTGGGTGTCATCTTGCAGAAACGACTCACCCCTCAAAGCCTCTGCGAGTTGACCCCCCTCCTCGGAACACTGGGGTGAACAGTAAATGACACGGGGCACCTGGCGGATCGACGCTGCCCACTTGCATTTCCTTTTCTATTCCCGCCCTGTGCCCCCCAGCATGTGCGTGGGCACCGAGAAGTGGGTCAGGGCCGGGGCCCTGGCGGCGCCCTGCCTCCGCTGGTTGGTCTGCACGCTTCCTGTTTGCTGTCTCAAATGACGCGATTTCCTCACACGGGGAACACTAAGCAGAGTAGCAGATATTTAATCAACGTTTTGTTGAATGCGTGAGGATCGCATACACTGTAATTCAGTGAGTAACTTAAGGAAAGCGGGGGCATAGATATTTCCAGACCCACCGAGGGTGCAGCTGTAGTCTGTATTGACCACCGCTGCACGAATTATGGAACATTATAGATTTCCACACCACACCACAGGGAAAGGCGGATCTGCCCTTGGTCTGAAGGTGGGCACGATCCCCACTGGGTGTGGAGAGTGGTGTCTGCCATCTGCCTTGCCACCGAGAGGGGTTTTTTCCAGGTCAGGCCAGGGGCTTTGGGTGGGCTTCCAAGGGGGACGACTACAGATTTCTTCTGGATCTTACAAAGCTATTTAAATACCAGGACAGCAGTTTTCAAGCCAGTGTCACCAGTGGTCCATCAAATATTTACCTACATTTTACCTTTAGGATATGTTAGTGACAAGTTTTTTAGGACTGTAATGAAAAAGCCCCCCACCACGCCATTAAATGTGGTGTAGTCCGATCTTAACCAGGGGCGATGCCAGCTCAGTCCCACGGGCTGACGGGGCGCCATTCCCGTGAGCCTACAGAAACTGCCAATGGGTCACTTCACAGGGGGCAGCACAGCCTCCTTACACCCCAGTCTCTGCTAGCTTGTTTCCAGTAGCTTCCCTCCCTGTGAGCGCCTTGCCTGCTGTGCCACGTGTTCCAGCTCCCTGTTCCGCAGGGTTTGGGAAGACCCAGGGAAACGCAGGCGTCGAAACGGTAACAGCCCGCGCAGCGGTACTTTTCTCAAACTGAAGGCCTGGAGGGTACATTTATCAAGTGCACGCGACGCATATGATTTCTTTAAAGTATCTGTTTCTGCTCCACTTCAAGCAGCCCTGTCGTCTACACTGTGGATTTTTATTTTGATTAGTCTCACATTCCAGGGGAGTGATCTTCATGTGTGAGAAGACGTGGGCTGTCGGCCAGGAATAAAGCGTGAGCCCAGCCCCGGCGGAGCGAAGCGCGCCCCCGGCCTCGGGAGAGGCTGCCGGACCAAAGCAAGGCCGGTGGGCCAGTAAGCCTCCACGCTTCGGTAAGGAAGAGAGTCTGGCACTTTCTTAAACAGTGTTTGGTTTCGTTCTTTAAACGTGGAAAAGGATGCAAGGAAAGGGAACTACCACGGTTGGGGCAGAGAGAACTTCCACTTGCAGTGAACGTCAAAATCCCAGCAAGGGATTTCGTGGGGAGCAACACACCGACCAGGACGGTTATTTGGGAGGCGGAAGGCCCGCAGCAGCCAGCCAACACCACCCCGAAGGGGAAGGACAAAGTCAGAGGGGTGATGTCACCCGACTCGAGACTTCCTCTAAAGCTGCAGTCATCGAGACAGCGTGGTACCGGTGAGCGAGCAGACATACCGACCGATGGAGCAGGACAGAGGGAGAAATGGAGTGGGCGGGTCTCTAGCCAAGGAGCAGAGGCATCGCGATGGAGAAAGGATCGCCTTCGCAGCACGTGGTGCTGGGACACACGTGCCAAAGAGAAGCAACTTCTAGGCGTCTGCAACGGACAGGACCAGTGGCTGAGATGTCGGGCGGAGGAAATGCTGGGGCGGAGGGCGTCTTTTCCGAAACCTCGAGGAAGAAGACATCCTGCCTAATCAGGAAGGTCCGCACGGCCGGGGGAGGTGGCACGATGACCCAGGACTTCCCAGCCTGTGTCCGGCCTGCCTGTGCTTCCTTTCTTCATGGTGCCCGGGGGTGACGCAGGGCCATCAGATGTGTCTGGGCCCATTGCCCCCACCCGGGGGCTCCTGCTCCAAGCATACAGGAGTGCAGAACCAAGACTCATTGGCCTTGTCTGGCCTCATCTAAACAGGCTCTTCAGTGCTCACTTCCCCAAAAAATATATTTCACCTCTCTGAGTAGCGGAAAATCAATAATATTGTCAGGTTTATGTGAAGGTCATTCGGCTCAGCACTCAGCCTCGCTCGCCCTCGGGTTTGAAAGGAAGCTCTGAAGGAGCATTATTTCTGACGATCCTGCACACGGAGTGTCTTCACTGAAATTCTTGGACTCCATAAAAGATTTATGGTGGAAATTCTGCAAGTAATATCTTGTTAAAATAACTTCTGTGCGAACCTCAAGTGACAAGTGAGTGCTCAGACTTGTTCCCGTGGCTCCTGGGCCTTTGCTTTAATCTTTTATTAGCTCCGTTCTCCAAACTTGAAATACAAGGGACGGCGATGGTTTTAGTCCATTATCTTTGATATGAGTGTCTCTTTGCTGTATTCTAAGATGCGTTTTCTTTTTCTGAATTACAAATGAAGTAAATGTCACCATTTGATGGTAATGGATGGCATTTAAATACACACTGAATGTCGCCTTGCTTAAAAGTCAAGACCCTTGTAAACAATATTAAGTGATAGGCGGTGGGTGTTCCCTGGGAGAGAGAAGACAGTGGCGAGTTCACAGCTCTGGCGGTGAGAGCCACAGGCGCTGCTTGTCCTTGGCTCGTCGGGGACTCTGTTGTACCCAGATCGCTATTGTTACAAAATGGAAATAAAAGTGCAGTTGTGTGTAGCTATAAAGATGGGATATTTCAGAGAGGAACAGTGGCCAGAATCATCCCCCACAATCTGGTGATTGTGGGCAGCCGGTCCTGATGGTCTGTGGTTATGGACCGAGCTGTGTCCCCATCGAATTCCTGTGTTGAAGCCCTAACCCCCACAGTGTGACTGTTATGGTGTTTTTGAGATGAGATAATGAAGGTTAGATGAGGTCAGAAGGGGGGGTCCTAATCCGATAGGACTGGTGCCCTTCTAAGAGGAGGGGAAGGAGATGCCAGGAGCATGCGTGCACAGAGCAAAGGCCAGGTGAGGAGGTGCCGTCTGCAAGCCAGGGAGAGGGCTCTCAACCAGCAACCAACACTGTCGACACCTTGATCTTGGACTTCCAGTGTCTGCAACTGTGAGGAAATCAGCTTCTGTTGCTATGTCCCCCAGACTGTGACATTTTCTTATGGCTGCCCTGGCTGACTAATGTTTCTACCCATCACAGATCTCAGCTGATCCTCGGCGGCTCTGGCACCGACAAGTTGACCCAATCCCAGCCCATGAGAGGTAAAGGGATGTCTACTGAGGGCTTCTGGGAAAGACCGTCCTCTTAATAAGGGAGAGGGACAGGTGAGGGGAGCCCCTCCTCTTTCTCTTCTGGATTTCCAGTGTTGCCACGTGAGGACAGGAACCTGGAGCTTCTCAGCGCGTCTTAAGGCCCCTGAGGGAGGGTTAAAAGAGTCACCCAGCGGTGGCCCAGAGCCCTGACGCTGTGGAACCAGTGGACCTGCCCCGGGGATGCGAGACAGTAACCCCTGCCTCTGAGCCCCTTTGCCTGAATGTACGTGCTGGGGTTGAAAACACGCTAAGTGGTACAACGATTGAGTAAAAAGCAAAGGAAGTCTACAGCGAAGTCTGTCATCCCACGTGACACCACAGCAGACAGAGGGGCTGTCCCGTTCTAGAGAACCCGAATTAACGCAGGTCATCGGAAGGCTGAGTCTTCTCACTGCTGACGTCCCCTGTCGGCCACGAGCAGCAGGGACTCCGTGCGGTTCCGAGGTGACTGGTAAGGATCGGCACTCGGACGTCTCCAGCGGTGCTTCCACGTCCTCCCTGAAGAGCCTAGACTGCCCCCTCCTCGTCTCTGCCACGGGCTCCGCAGCCCATCCTCTTGTTCCCGCTCCGTTCCCGTGGCTCCTCTCCTGGTGTGTAGCCCGTGCCCATTTATCTTCTGCTCAAACATTTTTCCAATCAAAGCCACGCAGACACATGGTTAGAAAACAAACTCGTACAGAGGGATTTATAATGGGTCCCTTGCCTCACCCGCCCTCCTCCATCCTGTTCCTCGGAGACAATCACTTTAACCATCAATCACTACTTATTAACTTTATACTCCCCTCACTCACATATAATTATGTCATTATTTTTAGTTTTTCTAAAAATAGTTTCTCTCTCTGTCTCTGCGCGCGCGCACACACACACACATACACACACACACTGACTCAATTATCTATAGTCTGGCAGTTGCTTAAAAAGTTAACCATAAATTCATTATGCATTCCAGGAATTCACGCCTAGGTATCTACCCAAGAGAAACAACGTGTACGTCCACACAAAGACTTGCACCAGAGTATTCGTAGCTGCGCTGTTCATAGTCACCGAGAGGAGGAAACGGCCCAGATGTGTTTCAGCTCACGAATGGATGAGTACAATGTGCTGGGTCCACTCCAAAATATTATTCACCAATGGAAGGGAAGGGAGCACGGACACGCGCTGCTACGTGAATGTGCCTTGAAGATATCGTGCCAGGAGAAAGCAGCCAGACACGCGAAAACCACACATTAAGTGGTTTCGTGTATGCACAGTGTCCAGAAAAGGCCAATCCGCAGAGACGGAAATATCGGTGGTTGCCGGGAGCGGAGGGTGGGAACGGGGAGCGACTGCGAATGGGCAGGAAGTCGTTCTTGGGGTGGGAGTGTGTTTTATGGTATGTAAATTATACCTCCAGAACGCTGTTAAAACATAAAAGACATAATTCTCCATTTCCCTTTTCATCAAGCAGAGACAGTCCAAGTTGAGACTGTTCGTGTCTGTCTCTGCCCAACCCCCACCCCAATTTCCAACTTCTCCGAGCTGTATATTTACTTTTGTTTTGCCAAGAATTCCGACATTTTAGTCTGTTTATCTATAAATCAACCAGAGGACGGAAATCAATAAACAGCACTTCCATTAACATGGTTGCAGCAGATCTTTTCCACAGAAGAAGCCAGCCTTGTCCTGTGGCCGTATTTCCTTCTCTGAACTTCCGGCGTGGCTCTCCCTGCATCACTCGAAAGGGAAGGTCCACACGGATTCCCCGCGTTTGCTTCCAGCGTCTCCTCACAGCCGCGCCGCCTTCCGTTTTTCCTCACCTTCGAGCGATGCCTTTCTTATCCCCTTGCACCCTTCCCCTGCCCTGGACTGAAAAGAAATAACTTTTCTGTTTTAGAATAGTTTTCGGCATACAGAGACGCGATGGAGACAACACAGAGGCTTCCCACGTGTTGTTTTTGCTGTTACTGCTTATCTCCTTGACATCACACCCATAAAGTCACTGCCAAGACCAATGTCAAGGAGCGCTTTCCCTTTGTTTTCTTCTAGGAGTTTGCTGGTCTTAAAGTGAAGCCTTCGAGCCATTTCACGTGAATTTTTGTGAGGGGTGTAAGATAGGGGTTCAGTTGCATTCCGAACGTGAACGTCCAGTCCCCCCAGCACCGTTGATGGAAGAGACAGTCTTTTTTCTCCACTGAAGATTCTTGGCTTCCCCATTAAATCTCAGTTGATCGTGTACGTGAAGGCTTATTTCCGGGCCCTCAGTTCTGTTCCACTGGTCTAGGTAACTGGAGGGCTGAATGGCGAGGGGACCATTGTCACTGTCGTTTTCTGGCCGGGATCACGCTGCTCTGATGGCAGTGGCCTGCGGTGTGAAGTCAGGAAGTGTGCTGCCTGCTCTTCTTTTTCAGAACCGCACTGGCCATTCAGGGTCTTGGAGGCTCC
>PVKM010040083.1:0-13554 GCA_004027735.1 Carollia perspicillata | reverse complement strand
ATGTTATGCTAAGAAATTTAAAGAATATTCTGCATTTAAAAGGAACCCATGGGAGTTTGCTTTTTATAAAAGTGGTGTACAAGGGAACCACAGTTAACATAATTATGTAACATCGAGATGGCTGATATGACTACCATTCCTAATGGTAAAACAGCTCTGGAAACCAAAAGATATTTTTTCAAAGGCAGAAATAGAATGATTGGAAACTTGATGTGCTTTAGGAAAATTTGAAATGCATAACACACATATGTACACATGCACACATATACACCACTTGAAATCAAAGCTTTGTGCAGTGTTTTTTTTAAAAGAAAGCCAAAATTTTATCTCAAGAACTTTTTTGAACATGTTAGGAGTTAAATATAAAAGCATTATTTTATAGTATTGAAATTAAAGATACTTTTTTAACTACTGATTTTTTTCAGTATTGCTTATTATGCCCTATTAAGATAACAATATTTAACTTTATAGTTTTTAAGGTACACAAATGGTTGTTAAAATAATAGTTAATAGAATAAAAAATCAACATAGGTAACACATTGAATGCTAATATGTGTCAGGTACCATTTTAAATATTTTTTATATAATAGCTTGTTTATCTTCAAAATAACCTATGGGTAGGTACTTTTATTACTTCAGTTTTACGAATTATGAAATTGAAGCTTTGGGGAGTCTAGTTACTTCCTCAAAGTCACCCTTGTCTGGCTATAGATTAATTGCTATAATAAGGAGACACAAGCATATCATGGTTTGAATAAGACAGAAGTTTCTTTCTCCGCTCAAAGTTAGTCAAGTAAGGAGGGCAGCTTTGTTCCACAAAACCATCAGGAACCCAGATTCCTTCTATCTAGTGGTTCTGTCATAAGATTTTGGTTATCACTGGTACAGCTGAAGCTAGTTCTTCAGCATCCTGTTCACATTCAAGCCCACTGGATGGCTGTAAGAGCAATGAAGGGCATGGAGATACTTTAAAAGGGTAAGATCCATAATACTGCCTATACCACTTCTTCTTAGACCCAATTGATCATAACTCAGTCACATGCCATTCATTATATCCAAGAGAAGCAAATTGATTACCAAAAGGGAGTAAGAGAGTATTAATACTGGGGATAATTAGCAATCAACATAAAGAATCCTAGTAAATAACCTGGAGTCTCATCTACTAAATAAGACCTTATTGATATAAACACAGTTGTATCTTACTTAACTCTAATCTGACATTACTTATCTAAAACCAAAATGTGAGAATTCCGGCCAAGGTGGAAGCATAGGTAGACACACTTTGCCTCCTCATACAACCATAAGAATGATCACAATTAATCTCAAAACAAACTACAAGTAGCACTGGCAGAAAATCAAACTGTATGGAAGTCTGACAATCAAGGTTTTAAAGAAGAAATATTCATCCAAATGGGTAGGAAGGAGAAAGGGAGATGGGGAGCCAGGGAGGAGAGGATGCAGTGTGATGGCAGTGCAGTGGCAACACTGAGATAGTGGCAGTGACCGGTGGAACAGGCAGTCCCACACTCACTTGTGGTGGATAAAAACTGAGAGGGACAGCTTGTGGAGCAAGCCTTTGCAGCCCCAGGCCAGACTGCGCAGCCCGAGGTTGCAGCACTAGGAAAATTAAAGCCTCATGACTTCTGGCTGTAAAAACAAGTGAGGGCTGGTGTGGCAGAAGAAACTGCCGGTCTCTCAGAAGAATCTATTTAAAGGATGTGCATGGCCATAGAATGTATGCAAACTGCCCACACTAGCACTCAGCACCAGGGCAGAAGCTAGAAGGGCTCCAGTTGCATGCAGGAAGTGGGGGAAGTGATTGGAAATGGGGAGAAAGCCAAGCAACTGGTATAGTTCCCTTTCAGGCCCCTCCCCCACACACAGCATCACAAAGTGGAGAAACGGTTTGCCCAACCCTGGCAAATACCTAATGCTCTGCCCCTTACAATGCAACAGGTGAGCCAAGACAGAGTCAAAGCAGCTCTACCCAATACACAGGAACAAACACAGAGAGGCTGCCAAATTGAGGAGACAAAGAAATATGGTCCAAAAGACAGGATGGACAAAAACTCCAGAAAAAGAACTAAGTAAAATGGAAATAGCCAACCTATTAGATGTAGAGTTCAAAACAGTGGTGATAAGGATGCTTAGAGATATCATTGAGTATAGCAAATGCATAAGGGAAGAAATGAAGACTATACTAAGTGAAATAAAGAAAAATTCACAGGGAACCAAAAGTGAAGGGAAGGAAGCCAGGGTTCAAGTCAATAATTTAGAACATAAGGAAGAAATGGACAGTATACCAGCACAGAATGAAGAAAAGAGAATTAAAAAAAAAATGAGGAGGGAATATGAAGACCCTGGGACATCTTACTGTCCCAGATTAACGTTTCCAAACACGTTAACATCTGAATCATAGGGATGCCAGAAGGAGAAGAGGAAGAGCAGGAAATTAAAAATTTATTTAAAAAAAAATAAGGAAAGAAACCTTCCCTAATTTGATGAAGGAAATAGACATACAAGTCCAGGAAGCACAGACAGTCCCAAATAAGTTGGATCCAAAGAAGGCAACACCAAGACACATCATAACTAAAATGCCAAAGGTTAAAGATAAAGAGAGAATCTTAAAAGCAGTAAGAAGAAAGAAGACAGTTACCTACAAAGGAGTCCCCATAAGACTATTAGCTGATTTCTCAAAAGAAACTCTGCAGGCAAGAAGGGACTGGTAAAAAGTATTCAAAGTGGTGAAAAAAGCAAGTACCTACAACCAAGAGTATTTTACTGAGCGAAGCTATCATTTAGAATGGAAAGGCAGATAAAGTACCCAAGACAGGTTAAAGTTAAAGGAGTTCATCATCACTGAACCATATGAAATGCTAAAGGGACTTATCAAAACTATGAACAATAAAAATGACAACAAACTCACAGTTATCAACAACCAAACCAAAAAAAAACAACAACCCCAAAATCTAAGCAAACAACTAGAACAAGAACAGAATCACAGAAATGGAGATCACATGGAGGGTGATCAGTGGGGAGGAGGAGGGAGGAGAATGGGGGAAAAGGTACAGGGAATAAGTAGCATAAATGGTAAGCACAAAATAGACAGGGGGAAGTTAAGAACAGTATGGGAAACGGAGAAGCCAAATAACTTATATGTATGACCCATGGACATGAATTAAGTGGAAGTTGTTGGAGGGAAGAGGGGTACCTGGCAGAGGGAGGCAAAGTGAAAACATTGGGACAATTGTAATACAATATCCAAAAAATATACCTTAAAAAATAAAACCAACCTGTGAAAGAAGTATTATCAACTCCATTAATGGATGTCTGCTTATGATAAGAGAGATTAAGTTATCTCCCTAGGGTTAGCATTGCAAGATGTGAAACCATGTCTTTGGTACACAATAATTTTAAATCACATCAAATGCATTAATCTATGATTAGCAATGTATATGTATGTGTATGTATAAGACTTTTCTAAAACCTTGTGCTTTACAGATATACAACTTCATTCAATTTATTTACTAATATAGTCTGTATCCTCAGTGAAAGTGTCTTCTTATCTAAAAGAGGCTGAATATCAGGTCTGCTTAAACAATCCTCTTTATGACTTTTTCTGGGAGAAAATTTAATTTGACTAATGTTATTTTAACTCACAATAGCTTTTCTAGGAAAAGGTACCTTATGAATCAGAGGATTACCTGTATTGACAGTAGGCTATGAAACCTATCTCCTGGAGCACAGTAGTCAAATGTTGCTCAAGATTTTAGTGAGAGAGAATCAGAATGCAAATCAGATAACTTATGTATAATAATTCAGTCTCTTTCTAGGTCAGTAACTACAGAAATGCATATCAAGATAAAAGTTCTCTCTTTCTTCCCGCTAAATTTAAATCTCAGCAAAGAGGCAAGGATCAAACAGAGAGAGTGAAGATCAAATTGAGAATAAAATAATCTTGTACATCTCTTGAGCTTCCATTACAAGTGATGATAAAAATCACGGGATGCCTCACCTTGCTGGGAGTTGAGGTAGACATAGTGAGGTCACCAGTCTTT
This sequence comes from Carollia perspicillata, assembly GCA_004027735.1. NCBI lineage: Eukaryota > Metazoa > Chordata > Mammalia > Chiroptera > Phyllostomidae > Carollia > Carollia perspicillata. Next base: position 9,496 of record PVKM010040083.1, on the reverse strand, counting down.
CCAGCTGGATCCTTTCATGACTACTGAAATGCACTTTAAAAATTCCAGGTACATTAGGGAGTTAAAATCTTTTCATGCCACTTTAGCAGTCATTTGGCTGTATCACAGGACACTGTTTCTTGTCTGCTACAGTAAGCCTCTATCAAGAAGTGTCTATCTGACTGTAAGAAGCTATCAACTATCTGCATGGTTAAAAGGACTCCAAGCAAATACAGTGATTCTGTTCCATGCACCATATAACTTCTGTTCCATTAAATAGTAGCAATGGCCCTTCTTAAAGGTCCATGAAAACTTCTAGTGCATTTCGGATACTCTTACTCATAACATGTATTTACAATAACATATGTAATTGTGATATGGATATTGATTTTTAATTTAAAATAATGCTCAAATTTTTCCAAGTAATCTGCTTTTAGGTTTCTGGCCTTCCTTGGAAATTAGCTCCCTGCATTCTATAATTTCTAAGTTCAGATTCTTAAATCTCTAAACAAAGACAGAAAGATACATTGATGACTGACACCATATTTTTATTCAAGTTTATTACATAAACCTAGTACCATGAGAAAATTAGTAAAGGACTGAATATATGAACAAGTGCTTTCCTCATAAAGCCTACTTAATGTATTTAAAAATAATATGAAATTATTATTTAAACCTGTTCAATAACATCAAGTATTGCAATATTGTCTGTAGATTTCCAAGTTCCCAAGCTTTTAAAAGTGACACATATATTCTGTACAAATTCTTTTAATCAGTTTGCTATAATTATTAAAACGATTCTGTGAAATTTCTAGTTTCCTAGGCTTCATCAGTATCAATGCCTTAAAATCAACCCCTTTGGCTTGGTTTCTACTACAAATGCAGTATGAATTCATTTACTCAGATGTTCATTTACTTAATAACTATGTTTAGCAGGCAACTGTTTCAGACACTGTGCTAGCACTGAGTACACCATTATGGGCAAAGGAGATATAGATCCCACTTGTGTCTTTCAGAGCCTACTAAGAGAGACAGGCATTAATAATATCCTCATTATACATGTATAAAATTCCAAATTGTGTTAAGTTCTACAAAGGAAAAAATAATTATTAACAGAGAGGTAATACAAGGTGGAATGATTTAATCTGTGGTTAGAGAAAGCTCCTTTGAAGAAGGGTATGAGGGCCCTAAATATGAGAGTGTTATGCACATGAGGGTGGTGCTGGCAGATAAGGATGAGCTGATGAGGGGTGGAAGATGATAGCTACTGAATCAGGGAGCTATGGACTGCACACATGCTTATCTTCAAACAGTCAAATCTAACATCCTGAGCTTGCGATTCAGTTGTTTAAATAGGAACATTCAATTAATAATCTTTCTATGTACTGTATTGGAATGTTTCTCTAATCATTCAGTAAGAGAACAGCATTAAAAACAACTGATGTTTTTAAAAACTTTTAACCAGGCAAATGAAGGGCTTGGTTAAAGAATGTATTTTGTAGCCTTTCTGCAGCTACTCAAGAATACGGGACTCAGTTTTGGTCAATGGTGTGGTGCTGAAGTATCATCTGTAAATTCCAGAAAGACTCTTTAAAAGGAAGGCTAGAATAAACAAATGAGACTACATCAAACTAAAAAGTTTATACACAGCAAAGGAGGCCATCAATGAAATAAACAGACAACCCACAGAATGGGAGAACATATTCACTTATATATATGATAAGGGGTTAATACCCAGTATATATTAAGAACTTACAAAACTCAACTCCAAAAAAACAAATAACCCAATTAAAAAATGTTCAGAGAACCTGAATAGACTCTTATCTGAAGAGGGTATAAGGGCGGACAATAAACATATGAAAAGATGCTCAACATCACTAATGATCAGAGAGATGCAAATTAAAAACTACAATGAGATATCACCTCACACCTGTCAGAATGGCTATCATCAATAAGTCAACAAACAACAAGTGTTGGTGAGGATGGGAAAAAGATGAACCCTTTTGCATTGTAGTGGGAATACGGACTGGTGCAGCCACTGCAGAAAGCTATGGAGATAACAATCCAAATTAAAAATTGATCTGTTTTTGACCCAGTGATCCCATTTCTGGGAATATCTCTGAAGAAACCCAAAGCATTAATTTGAAAGAACATAAGAACCTCTATGTTCATTGCAGTACTAATTATAATTGTCAAGATGTGGAAACAGCCCATGAGTCAATCAGTAGATGGATGAATGGATAAAACAACTACCGGACATTTATACAAAGAAAACTATTTGGCCATAAAAAAGAAGAAAATTTTACCCTTTGCAATGGCATGGATGTAACTGGAGAACATTATGCTAAGTGAAATAAGCCAGTCAGAGAAAGACAAATATCATATGATCTCACTCACATGTGGAATCAAATGAACAAACTGAGCTAACGAAGATAATAGAGACAGAATCATAGAGAGCAGATGACAGCTATTGAGGCGGGGGAATTTAGGGGGTGGAAGGATTGAGCAAAAAGGACAAAAGGCTCATGGACATAGGCAACAGTGTGGTGACTGAAGGAGGGAGTAGGTATAATAGCAATGGAAAAATACAATTACATTTTTTAAATAGGCTAAAATATGGACATGAGGGAGGAACACAAACACCCATCAGACCAATAGGTGATTTCATGTGCAAAAAATATTGGGGAAAATAGATTTCAGGGCATGATTCCCTGATGAGTCCACCCTACCATATTAAACTGCTTGCCTCTAATCTAATTTTTTAACATTTTTTTCTTTCTTTAACAAAGATACATTTTTCTCTAGCTCACACATTCCAACCAGAGTGATCCCTTTAAAGTTTAAGTTAAATTACTTTTCTTCTCTGTTCAGAACCCAAAATGCTTTCTAACTTCACTCAGAGAAAATACAGTCTTCAAAATTACATCACACAAACCATTCTGCCTAATTTCCCTCTTCTCTCTTATTATTCATAGCAACTATCACCAATTGACTTCCTTCTTTCAATCTTTCCTTCCTTCCTTCTTTCCTTCCTTCCTTCCTTCCTTCCTTCCTTCTTTCTCCTACCATTAATTGTAAGTTTTGAAAAACAATGACTACAACCTAGGAGTTAACATATTTGTTAAATAAAATATTTGTTGAATGCTAAGAGATTGTTATAAAGCTGACTCTAGCTTAGTATGTATTATAAATTGTTACAACAGCAAAAATAAAAACTGAAGCTTTCCTGTAACCTACCTAGATTAAAAAAAAAAAGAGCTTTGGTAATTTTATATTCTCTCAAAGTCTACTGATATTATTTTTCAGCTTCTTACCACCCCATACTCATATAGCACAACACCTCAATTACACTATAGGGAACTTAGTAACACTTAATAAAGGAGGAGAAATAGTGTGTGAGGGGAAGACACAAAGACAAGGAAGATATTGGTCAGAAGTGGGAAATATTAGGGAACAGTAGAATTTTGGAGACTAGACCAAATCCCCTACTATTAGTCCTGCTTGGGAACTATCTTAAGGCACCAGGGAATAAGTACCAATCAGATTTGAAGGTATAACAATTTAAGTATATTCTGTCTTGTCTACTCCTTTAAAAAATCTTAATTTATTTAACAAATGTGAATGGAACTCAAGGCAGTGGGAATACTATGGTCAGCAAAAACAAACACAAAAGCTGCATGTGACTTTTTGAGGGAAAACTCACATATGTAGGAAATTACTACATTCTATGATTTATGATTTTATCATACTAATTTCATTTCTTTTGGAATTGAGTTATGAAAATATACAAACTGACTTAACAGATTTATGCAAAAATGTTAATTAGATCAATTTTAATAAACTGAATTTATAAAACAAAAAATCAAAATATATTTCTTATTTTAACAAGGAAATCAAATAAAGATAAAGTGAGAGATTAAAGGTTCTATTGCATTTAAAGGAGTATTCATTTGAATCTACATTAAAGCTCACTCTACTTAGAACTATGTTATTTGTATATATTTACTATAACATGATTTTAATAACTTTAATAAAGGTAAGAAATTGGTCTTACTTTCAGCCTTGACAGTAGCATAAAAGTGAGTTAATACTTACCATTTGTTACATAGAAGTTCACATCTTATTTTATTTCTTCAAGTAAAGGTCAGGAATTTGTCACTTTCTTGACTTCAGTGATATGATGACAGGTTTCTCAGAACCACTGGGTGAAGAGGCTAATTTCAGTTCTGAGTTGTATTGGATCCCGCCCCACAGGCCGTGCTTTCTCGATGGAGGGAGGAGAAGGGGGAGGAGGTGCAGGGAGTGGAAGAGTTAGTCTATTCATTTTTCATAAGCCCTTCCTTGTGAACCCTGTGGGTGCCATTGAAGCACATGTGTACACAGTGTCCCTCACATTCAGGCATCACTGGCACAGAATCAAGGTCAAGACATGCAGCAAGACAGAATCTTTCATGTCTTGTATTTTGGGGGCAGACAGACACAAAATACTTGCTAACTTTTGACCTTAATAACCCTTGAGGCTATGGAATAAACCACATGTGAATTCTCTACTATCTTGAAAGCTGTCTCTGAAGGGTCTTAATCACTATTTCTTATATCTGACTAAATAGAGCCATGAAAAAAACAGAGCAGAGAGGCAAAATTGAAAATATAGTGAAACAGGATAAATGGCTGGCTGTTACTTTCCAACTCTAATTTAATCAGCAGTTCCCTATTACAAAATTCATACAAGAAGAGTTCATCACAATTTAAAATGTAAAAATTATAAAAATTAGAATTTGAATGTGATCTTTCTTTAGCATGAATACATTCTAGAATAAGGAAGACAGAAATCTAATTCTAGAAAACCTTTTTTTTTCACTGAGGTTTGCAGTGATCAAAGTTTGCATTAAAAACTATAGATCTAGTATAGAATCTAGTTAAAATTGGCATTAATTCAATAGTGGTTATATCTTATTGGTGTAGTAACCTCCCTTTTTAAGGAATGTTAGTTAAAACAAAACTTGCTCACTTAGAACTTCATGATCAAGTGTACTCATAGCTACATACATATTTTTAAGAAAAATTTAAACTCAGAATACCTTTGCATAATAGCAGATATGATTCAAAAAGTTTGAAATGTGCTTTTTAGTTTGCAACAGTTCTTTCTGTGTAACGTAGTTTTGGGGGCCCACAGGAAATACAATAGACTATGAAATGGTGATGTGAATATGGGAGATTTATTAGCACACGGTCTCTGGTTCAACATCAATTGGAGTATATGAAGAGATGGAAAAAGGATGGGCAGTGCTAGAATTATGCTGTGATGCAGTCACAAGGCCTGGGCTAACCTTGAGGGAGCTCTGAAGCTGGAATGTCCTGAATGAGCCTTTACACTATCATGTTGATTTGTCATTGGGTATGGGTAGTCCAGTGAATGGGAAATAACCCTGAATGAAGGCTATCTCAACCAAAGTGTTTCCCCAAAAGGGCTGAGAGCTTTCAGCTAGACAGTCTTCCTAGTAGCTAAGGGAAGAAATCATGCAAGCCTAAAAGGAAACCTGGGTGGACAGTACAGCATCCATGACAGTGGCTTCTTCAAGTATTTATATAACATATTCTATGTATAAATTACTATCATTAGAGGAACCTGAGACTTTGAATAAAAGTTCTTCTCTAGGAGCATAATAGAATAGACAATATACACACGCATATGTGGAATATATTTAATACTACTCTTACTGTTAACATTAAGTACATTAATACCAATTAATATATTTAATTAAATCTTAATATTAGTAGCTTTTTAGAGATTTATGTGACATAAAAACTAAGAGCAATAAACATTTATAAAAGTGAGATGACAATGAGCAAGTGCAAAGTATTGAGGAAACACCTCTCAACTTAAGACTACAAAAATTAATAGGATTTCAATATAGAGAAAGGAAGGAAAAAATAATTAAGGTATAAGAACATTGTTAACAAAAACATGCAAGCAAATGTAAATAAGACCTGTCAGAGAATGAGCCATAAGGTCAATTTAACAGGAACACAGGTTATATAAAACCAAAGAATGTGGAGATAACTTCATAAGGGGATATTGGTGCACATTTTAAAGACCAGATTTCAATTTCTGGTAAAGATGGAGGCACAGGTAGATACACTTTGTTTCTTCACACAATCAAAAGAAGGACGACAACAAATTTAAAAACAAAAACCAACCACAAACGCCAGAAAATCAAACTGTATGGAAGTCCAACAACCAGAGAGTTAAAGAAAAAACATCCATCCAGACTGGTAGGAGGGGTAGAGATAGTTGGCTGGGGTTCGGAGTATAAGCATTAAGGTGGTAGCTGGTGGATCTTGGGGAACTGCATTTGCATGCAGATAAACTGGGAGGAACAACTGGGGAGTGAGGCAGACCATGAAACCTAGGGTCAGTGTGGGCAAAGAAGACCCAAACCTCTGGCAGTAAAAACCTGTGGGGGTTGTGATAGTGGGACAAACTCTAAGCCTCACAGGTGAGCTCACTGGAGAGACCCATAGGGACCCAGAATGTACACAAACCCACCCACCCAGGAATCAGCACCAGAAGGGACCAATTTGCTTGTGGGTAGTGGGGGAAGTGACTGACAGACAGCCAAGAGCCAATTGTTCCTTCCCTTTCTGACCCCTCCGTCACATACAGCACTACAACTCAGTTATGTTGGTTACCTCACCCTGGAAAATACCTAAGGCTCTGCTTTTTACAATGTAACAAGTGATCCAAGACAAAGAAAAATGGCCTGCATGAAAGAACAGATCAAAACTCCAAAAATAGAACTAAGCGATGGAGAGATTGCCGACCTATCAGATGCAGCATTCCAAACACTGGTAATCAGGATGCTCACAGAAATGGTTGAGTATGGTTGCAAAATAGAAGAAAGACTGAAGGCTGTGCAAAGTGAAATAAAGAAAAATATAAAGAGAACCAACACTGAAGGGAAGGAAACCAGGACTCATCAATGGTTTAGAGCAGAAGTAGGAAATAAACATTCAAACAGAACAGAATGAAGAAACAAGAATTCAAAAAAATGAGGAGAGCCTTAGGAACCTCCAGGACAACTTTAAACCTTATAACATCTGAATTATAGGGGTGCCAAAAGGAGAAGAAGAAGGACAAGAAATTGAAAACTTATTTGAACAAATAATGAAAAAGAACTTCCTCAATCTGGCAAAGGAAATAGACTTCCAGGAAGTCCAGGAAGCTCACAGAATCCCAAAGAAGTTGCACCTAAGGAAGCATACCCCAAGACACATCATAATTATATTACCCAAGATTACAGATAAGGAGAGAGTCTTAAAAGCAGCAAGAAAGAAGAAGACAGTCACCTACAAAGGAGTTCCCATAAGACTATTAGCTGCTTTCTCAGAAGAAACCTTGCAGGGAAGAAGGGGCTGGAAAGAAATATTCAAAGTCATGAAAGGCAAGGATGGACATCCAAGATTACTCTATCCAGCAAAGCAAAGCTGTCATTTAGAATGGGAGGACAGATAAAGTGCTTCCCAGATATGATCAAGTTAAAGGAGTTCATCATCACCAAGCCCTTATTATATGAAATGTTAAAGGGACTTATCTAAGAAAAAGATGATGATCAAAAATAGGAATGGTAAAATGACAACAAACTCACAACTATCAACAACTAAACCTAAAACAAAAGCAAACAACTAGAATAGGAACAGAATCACAGAAATGAAGATCACATGGAAGATTATAAGTAGGAAGGGAGAGAATGGGGGAAGAGGTACAGGGAATGAGAAGCATAACTGATAGGTACAAAATAGACAGGAGAAGGTTAAGAATTGTATGGAAAATGGAGAAGCCAAATAACTTATATGTGTGACCTATGGATGTGAACTAAGGAGAGGGAATGCTGGTGGGAGGGGGGTGCAGGGCTGAGGGTAATAAAGAGGGGGAAAATGGGAAAACTGTAATAACATAATCAATAAAATATACTTAAAAAATAAAGCCCAGATTTCATTGGAGATCTTACCAAAAGCCACTAAAAGATCATTACCCATTTGTTTAAGAATTGATGGAGGAATGACATTTTAAAATAAGAAATGAAACTCTAACTGGTACAGTCAACTGACCTTTCCTGATAATTCCACATGTTTTCTAGAACCCCAAATTTACAGTAGACAATCAAAATGTTTTCTTTGTTGGTGAGCCTCCTCTCTGGCTGTTATTCAAATAAACTAAAAATTCTAAATTAAATAAAAACCATTTTGCAGATTCTTCTAGAAAAAAGTAATTTACCTTAAGTTTTCCATATTTGTTTTAAAAATATAGTTTCTGTACCACATTTCCCCATTTTTTATTTCACTCCAACACATAGTTTTAAAATACTATGCTAAATTTTCCACTTGATCAATGTATAGAGCCACTCTTCACATCAATATAGATTAGGTCTGTCTTTCATAGACTCAAATAATATTAGAATAAAAGCAATATTTTGGTTAAAATGAGGTAAGAAAATGTAAACTTCCATGCCTATGATGGTGCTATTATTAAGTATTGGATTCTGAGTAGTGAAACTATTGCTACTGTTGTTATTGATAGGTAATTTGCATTGACCATTGTCCAATTAAGAGATCGAACATTTGCAAAGGACCTATCTGCTTTAATGTTCATAATAACATTGTTACTTAGGAACTACTTTTGTTCTATTTTTTTCAAATAAAGGAATGGCCCGAGGTCCCTTAGTTAGTCAGCAGTGAAGTCCAGGTTTGAAATCAAACTTTTATTCCAAAAATACCATTCTCATTGAGTGTATAAAGAAGTTAAGGATTATAGGATTGATGAATTTATTTTGTAGAAGTCAAGCTTATTTCACTCAAAAGGTCAAACTAATTTTTTAATTATATTTTTTCCATTACCATTTACCCCCTTATACTTCTGTCCCCACTGCAATCGCCACTCTGTTGTCTATGTCCATGAGTCCTTTAACTTTTAGGCAATGTGGTTTCACATAAAAATTTAACAAGATTTAAAATATAGACATAGTGTAAAAAAATGTCTGTTGTGAGTTTTCAAATAGACACAGAGCAGAACCTGAACTGCAATCAAACAACTGGGCACTGATGCACTCTCCCTCTCACCAACTGATTACCATTCACTTGCATTCCCTGGGTAACCCTATCATGTCTTGGTCTTCAAACCTCTAGCCCTTCTCTTTTTACTCTCAACTGATGATGTTGACATATACTTTTTTAAAAAACAAGAACCTATGCACCCCAATGTTCACAGCAGCACAATTTACAATAGCCAACTGCTGGAAGCAACCTAGGCGCCCATCAGTAAATGAGTGGATCAAAAAACTATGATATATATACACAATGAAATTGTATGCAGCAGAAAGAAAGAAGGAGCTCCTACGCTTTGCAACAGCATGGATGGAACTGGAAAGCATTATGCTAAGTGAAATAAGCCAGGCGGTAAAAGACAAATACCGTATGATCTCACCTTTAACAGGAATCTAATCAACAAAACAAACAA
>PVKM010040082.1:0-13563 GCA_004027735.1 Carollia perspicillata | reverse complement strand
GGGACATCAGGAAACTTGGGACTTGCCAACCCACCACCATCCTATCCATAAAATTGCACATTTACTAGGGCACTGCTGTCCCTTCCTGCAATTGTGCACCGTCTTTATTTTTGTCTGTTAAGAGCAGCCTCACTCCCACACACAGGCAGCAAACACAGGGCCCTCGGGCCGAATCCAGCCCTCCACCTTGTCTTATCCGCCCGGCACCTTGTTTCTACCCGGCGGCAGCGCTGAGCTCTCGCTTACCTGTTAAGGAGTACTTACATTTACACAGTCCTAACATTACATTCAGCCCTTTGAAGGCAACTGTGAGGCTGATGTGGCCCCCCAGTGAAAACGAGTCTGACACCTCTGCCCCTAACAAGACTCAAGTTGCTTGAGAGAACTTACGCACTATGAGACTCTAAGAGGGTTTCAGTGAGGGCAATGGGAGCAATGAGGTCAGATGACACCAGACAGTGCACTATGGTTAGGAGCGTCTAATTAGAACAGCATTTCTCAAGCTAGAACATTCTGTTTAAAAGCGGAAAAAATTCTCCCAAGTCTGTGTGCATGTCACTTACACAAACATAAAGCTGGGTCTCCATCCCATGGCACTGGCTGCCACCCAGCCAGTACCCTGGGGTCAGCACAGCAGCGCCAGCCACCGTGGTCATGTCTGATATCAGCTCCGTTCTCCACCTTCACTGGGCAGAGGACAGCGTTGCCGCATTAAGTCCATTTTTGCCTTGTCTCCTTAGCCTGACCCTACTGGAGGATCACTTATGCCAACACAATCAAAGATGATGTCAAACCACCCAGGAACCGGTCACCCGGCATCTGCACCAACCTGCTGGCATGAGCAGATCCCCTTTCAACACCAATCTCTCCCTCTCTGCCCCTCTCTCTCTCTCTCTCTCTCTCTCAGCAAGCTCCCAACTTGAGAAAATCCTTCCTCCGGGACCCATGTCCCTGCTTAGCTGCAGCCACATTTCTCTGCTCCCCTTCACAGAAAAACTCCTCTGAAGGGTCACCTCTGTGTCTCTCATTTCTTTCCTCCCCCCGCCCCACAGAGCTCACCTTCCCACCCTCCTGGCACAGCTTTCGCCCAGATCACCAAGGCATCCACTTTGCCAAATCCAAGCACACTTACTATCCCCAACAACACAGAGGCTTCTCGGCAGTTCCACTCCCTTGTCCCCTTTGCTGAGACCACACGGGATCAGAGGCTAGAGAACAGCCTACCTCAGTGGCCAACCCCCCAGAGGTGGGCAGGCCCTCTCCCTAGTCCTCATCATTTCCCCTGGCTTCAATGCCTCACATGCCAACCACAGGCTAAGCACCCCAATGCCCCATCCCTAGCCCCAACAACTCTACAGGGTACCAGACACTTGTATCTCTGCCTGCTGCCATCCCATGGATGCTTAGTAGGTATATTGCTCTTAACGTAACCTAACAGACCTTCTGACTTCCCCATTCCCCCCCAGTCCTGTTCCTCCTGCAGTCCTCCACTTAGCAACTGATATTGCACCTAATTGTCCATGCCAGAATCCTACATGTCATCTCCATGTCTGTTCTAGCAAGTCCCGGGCAATTCCTCCAACAAATATGCCAAATCTGCTCCACTGTGTCCCTCCTCGAATCCCAGCTGACCCCCACTCCTGACCAACTCCAACTAGAGTTTCTTGTCTGGTCTGCGTTTTCATTCTGGTCCTTCACCCAACAATCCTTTCTTCAAAAGAGTCACTTCAAGTCACACATCAGGTCCTGTTACTCTTCTACTTGAAGCCCTCCAAGGGTTCTCCAATGTGCTAAGAAAGCCCCAACCCTCCATGGTGGCTGTCAAGGTCCTTGAGATCTGTCCCGTTTCTGTCACTGCCTGCGGGTCCCCCATCTCTACCCTACACGCTCCAGCCAGGTCAGTTATCTTCCTGCTCCTCAAATGTGTTCCTATCGCAGGGCCTTTGTGCTTGCTATTACCCTCTGGAATGTTCTGTCCCCAAGCCTGGAGCAGCTGGCAACACCTCATGCAGCCCCCACTGAACTGCTGCACCCCATCACACTGCAGGTTCCTGGACAGCTTCTGCACCTCCACAGGACCTGGGGTGCACGCTGCCTCACCCCCAGCCAGAACACAAAATTTGCAAACACACGTCATAGCCTCTCCTTGACTCAGGGATGGCACATGCTCAAACACACACCACCTAGGCTCACCACAAACATTCGCTCCCCGTTTATGTTGGGCCTGATTCACGCTTAGAGGGGGTTTCTTGGGGGGAGAGGGATGCTGTGCTGCCTAGCGTGGGAAACCACTTCCCACATTTGGGGATTCCCCACAGGGAGCATTCTGATGGGAGGCTGGGCCCACCTCCCACTACAGAAACCAAAAGTTTAAACAGAGAGAAAACGAGCCCCTCACACCCCTCCCCCCGCAGCAAGGGCTGTGAGCACATGATTGTGGTTGGCCAATCAGAGGCTCCAGCCTGAGCCTTCCCACCAGGGACTCAAAGAGGAAGAGGGCAGGAAGGAATGTGCAAGAATTTGCAAGAATTTGCAAGAATTTGCATAGCAGGCCCGGGACTGCCAGCCGTAAACAGGCCTGCTTGCTGGGTTGACTCTGTGGCTGGCTTCTGAAAACCTGAATGGTAAACAGCTCCCCGCGCTGATATATTGTAAAACATTCTCCTACGTGACAAGCGCGCCCAGACTGTGTGCGAACCATGTGGCTGCTGCTGAACACCTGCTTCCCTTCTGGGAGTCTGGAATTTTCATACACCCTAGGCTATATAACAGCAACCTTGGGCGCTGAGACTCTAATGAGATTCCCTCGAGACAACATTTCATCCGTGCTGTCACGACTGTCACTAGAGGAGGTCAGTGTGCCCTGTGAGATGCCTCTGGGAGAGGACTCCCTGAACCTGGAGCCCGGATTCCTCTGAATTCACTTTTGCTCTTGCTGATTGACTCTGTTTTCCTTTCTCTGTAATGAACATGGCTGGGCATACAACACCGTCTGGCTCTATGAGCCCTTCTGTGGAGCCACTGTGCCTGAGCGGGGTTGAGGGCCCCTGCACAGGTGGGAGAGGGGGGCTGATACGGCTCCAGGAGCAGGAGCACCTCCTCACAGCCTCAGGTCAGATGGGCAGTGTCTGGGGGCCCCTGAGGGCCCTTGCTGGATGATTCCCGCCATTTCTCTGGTGCCCAATCTGCCTGTCTGCTGTCCAGGCCTTGCTCTCCAGCTTCATAGGTCCTTCTATGCTATGCAAAACACCTTCATTAACTCCCTTTCTGCTTCAGTGTGGCAGAAACAGTCACTGTTGTTTGCAATCAAGTAGCCCGAACTACCACCAATTTTGTACCAAAAAGAAGTGCTGTCAATAGCCTGCAGTGGCTGGGCTGGGGGGCGGCAACGCGGGGAAGGGCCCTGTGAGTCCCCCACAATCCTAGTCTGAAAATGACAGGGAATCAAGAGCTGGAAAATTTTAGTTTAAGGTAATAGTTAATAAGCCTAGTAGTTAATGCATTTAAACAGCTATCATTTCAGGCCCTGACTGGTATAGCTCAGTGGACTGAGCGTGGGCTGTGAACCAAAGGGTGGCCTGTTCGGTTCCCAGCCAGGGCACATTCCTGGGTTGCAAGCCAGGTCCCCAGTAGGGGACACTCGAGAGGTGACCATACTGTTATTTCTCTCCCTCTCTTTCTCCTTCCCTTCCACTCTGTCTAAAAGTGAATGAATAAAATCTTTTTTTTTAAAGCTATTGTTTCAGGAACTGTAGGTACAGCCCACCCTGACTCCAGGAGACCACAAGCCATTGACCTTCATGCCCCAGAAGAGACCATCAAGGTGGTATTGGAGCCATTGTGTTCCAGGGAGAGACAGTCCTCCACCCAGGACACAGATAAAGAAAACTTCCCAGGACACAGGACACAGATAAAGAAAAGCACCAGGCCACCGATAAAAGGATGTTAGGTAAATAGCTGAAATGCAGCTTTTATCTGATTAACCTCTTTCCTGAATTCCAAACCCCTTACCTACACTTCTCTTCTCCTTATAAAAAGGGTCGGTTTGAAATGGAACGTAAGACAGTCTGCTAGGGTACATAACCTGCCATCTTCTCAGATCACCGGCCATCTGAGGAAAGGGACCATGAAGACTCAGTCCCTGTCTCTGCTCATTGGGTCTGCTGGTGACCGGGAGCATGAACACTTACTTTTCTGGTTTCCAAAAGCCAGAGCAAAGGTAGCATGGGCTCGAACACCCCTGTTGGGTCTCTTGGACCCAAACTGTGTGCCTCTTCATTAGAGGCTATTTTTGAATCGCCTTGAGGCAGAAGCAATGGGAATGAGCAGGGTAGAGAGCCCTGTGGCTAAGACACAGTACGTCCCATTACCAGAGACTTCATCTAGATAAGGGCACCAGCCCCTGGAACTGACTGGAAGCAAACCAACACGGATCCTAAGTTTGCATGGACACAGTGCTGCCAAACACTCAGCTCAGCGGACCCCAGCCTATGCCTGTTCAACCCCAGACAAACAACCCAGAGCCCCAAGCAGGACCAACAAGAGGCACTCTGCCAGTTCCTGTCCCATCCAGGTGTGGCTGTAGAGGACAAGGACCAGGGAGAGTCTCACACTGTACTTAATCCAGTGCAGCTGGAAGCTGCCAGACAGGCTGAACAAGGCAAGGACTGCCTGCTATTCCCACTCGGCCAGCTCCCTCACTGAGTTTTCTTCCCTCTCCCCCAAACGGGAGATTTATTGCAACATCCTGTTCCCTCTGTTTTGGAGGGTGGCAGGCATAACTTTTTTAGCTGTAAGTCACCGTAACACTAAAAGAAATTTTTAAAAACCTCCTTTCAGGTGTAAGAGAAGGAACAGTGTACCCCCAGAGATCCTAGCAATGCTTAGATGAATACTCAGCATCTCCCGGGGGGAAAGGGACCATGTGCCTTCCTGAAGCCACGGCATCTCCGAAGCAGTAGAGATCTGAAAGTGGATTAACCAGGGGGTGGGCTGAGGGCCACTGTGGACTTCAGCCCAGCTCTAGGGGTGTACCATTAGGGCTCAAAAGGTAATTCCACCCCCTCCTTCTCACTGGCTGGTGGAGGGATGGCAGGTCTGAGCCTCTGTGGGTGGGCCAAGGAGACGACAAGAGGTTCCCTGGGTGATTCTGGGAATGAGGTTTCCTTTAACTTAAGAGAAAGCCACAGGGAGCCATTCTCTTTCCTCTGCAAGTGGGAGGAAAGAACGTAGCTCCGACTGCCACTGACAGCCACATGGAGACCCATAAGGGCCCTGAGACGGGCCAGGGAGCTGTTGGCAGAGAAGAGAAAGAACTGGATTCCTTGATGACATCACTGAGCTGGCACAGATTCTCCTTGTCCTGTGGGCACTTGAGACACATCAAAACTGAACAATATAGATAAGGGAAGAGTCTCCGTGACAACTATCAATAATCTACCACAAACACAGTGGCCATAACATGCAAATTGATACCGGCCACTCGAATGCCACAATTTTAAGATCCCGTCACCTGTAATCTGTAACTTTGGAGGGGTGGGGGAAGTCAGGGAGTATGGTGTGAGGACAAGGAACGTACCGCCACATCAAACACACATAGCAAATAAGATACATCTTATTTCAGAAATGCTAAAAGGCTCAGAAGGTAGCAGTGCATGGTTGGTGCAACACTAAGGTAAACAAAGTGGAGGTTCTTCCAAATAGTAAAAGTGGAACTGATTTATGACCCAGTGGTTCCACTGCTGGGAAAATACCTGAGGAAACCCAGTACACTAATTCAGAAGAATATGTGTACCCCCCCCCTCCGCCACCAAAGGAAGCGCCCCAAGTGCTCATCACAAATGGATACAAAAGCTGTGGTGCACATACACAATGGGATACTACTCAGACATAAAAAGGACCTGAGGTATAAATGAAATACCTCAGAGGGAGAAAGACAAACACCATGTGATTTCACTTACATGTGCCATCTAAAGAACAAAACAAACAAAAGAGAACAGACTCATGGACTCAGAGAAAAAGACTCCTGGTTGACAGAGAGGAGGGGGACTGGGGAGCTTGGTGAAAAAGGCGAAGGGACTAAGCGTACAAATTAGTAGTCACAAAAGAGTCACAGGGATGCAAAGTACAGCATCGGGAGTACGGCCAGTAACACCGTAATAGCTATCTACAGGGCCACGTGGGCGCGAGAGCTACGGCGGGGGTGGGGGGCCCTCTGTAAAGTCCATGGCTGTCCACCCAGTATACTGTACACCTGAAACTAATACACAATACTATTGAATGTAAACTGTAATTAAAAAGTTTTAAAGGCTTGGGGGAGGCAGATAAAGACAAGTCTCAGATTAGACATAACATGGTATTTGCTATCTGCTCTCCCCTGTTTGGGGAGGGAGCACCACGAAACGTACACTGGGGAACAGGGACACTTTGGTGGACATTACGAGTCATCTGGAAGGCAAAACGAAGAATTTCTTCTGCTCGCTTGGATATCTGTGCCAAAGACTATAGCTATGCATGGCTGTCATTTTGACGCCTAACACTACTCAATGCCAGAATCGGGTAGTAACAAGACCTCGAACCCAAAACCCAAGCAAACAAAAAGAGAAACAGGTTTAGGTTCAATCGCATGTTCTAATTTTCAGAGTACGTACCAAAAAAAATTTGAAACACTACAAAAGCTTTAAATTACTTTGATGCAACTGTAGTGCAGAGAAGGGTGAAAATACAAGTTTTGAGTGGAGAAAAGGAAGCACGTATTTTGCAAGCTGCAAGAGAAAAAAAGAATCTAGCTCACCAGCCACTTGTTCTGAAAAATATTTGCCCCTTGACCCTTCCCACCCCCCCACCCCACCCCCACCCCCGTTTCCCACCTAGATGGTGAGCTCCTAAACGGCGAGAGTGACAGTGCAACGTCCTTGGCATCCTGGACGCAGAGCACAAAGCAGGCCCGTGAGAAACATGCAGTCAACTGAACAAACTTTATTAATATTTGTACTGAACAACTGCCCTAAGTTTTACCCAAGCTTGAAATACATGCATTTGGGAGGTTTCTTTCTGCCTCACTTTTAAATTTTTATTTTGGGGGGGGGGAACATTCACCATAGAAATATAGAAAATGTAAGTAAACAAAAAAGATAACTAAAACTACCTGTAATCCCTCTTATTCAAACAGAATTACCATTCATATCCTAGGATAACACTTTTAACCACAAAAGGATTTTATCATTTTGTAGAAATAGTGCACTCTCACTGTTTTGAACCTACGTTTTCCACTGACTATTATGTTACTGGCCTCTCCAGGTTATTAAATATTCTTCAGTATCTCCCCACCCACTGCCCCCACCCCAGGGCTGCACAAGACTGTACTACCTCGCTTCTCAAAGGAAAGCAGGAAGCTCTTACCCTCCACCACTTCAAGGGTTCTCTCCCCCTAATAACATTCCCTGGAAACTAAGACAGCCATGCCAAAGACAGGCGGCAGCACGGCACAGACCCATTTCTCAAGTACTGGCACAGCCATACTCGGGAGCTCAAAATCAACACCCAGAGTTCATTTCCGTCTGGATACAGCCGAATTCAACTGCCACACACATTTGCTCTCTGGCGTTCACAAGCAGGGAGCAAATACGGCCCGTGCAAAGTTTAAAAACTAACTTACTGGTCGGTGGTCCGATTATCATCCGCAATTCAGGAAACAGAAAAGGAACAAGAACAATAAAAGGAAGCAAAGTGATTTTCAGTTTTGTTTTTCCTCGAAACCTTATGCTGTTTCCCCTTTCCAAACCAAGCTGGTAAAGACAAAGTTAGCACTGTGGTGACACGCAAAGACGCCTCGATTACTGGCTGAGAGAGAGAAAAGTGTAGACTCAGGAAAGAAAGCCCAAGTCACCCCATCGCAGGGATGGAAAGTACAGCACAGGGAATAGATAAATGTCTAACAAGTATGCTGTACACCTGAAACTAATGGAAAATAACACTGAATGTCAACTCTAATTGAAAGTCTTTTAAAGAAAAAATTCTGACTGAGATCATCCTTCGGAATCTGAAGGTATTTGGAAGACCTGTGAGGAAGTGCATGGAGCCTTCAATACAGAGGAATAAACATACAACTTTTTTCTCCATTAATAGTTAATACTAAGTGCTTACTAAATAAAGCAATTCTCTAAATAGCAGAGGCTTGCTTCCATTTCCTGAAAAAGTGACTTTCCAGCACATAGTTAAAGGAAGTCCATTTAACACAAACGCCTTCGGTTAAACGACAGGAAAAATCAGTAGAGAACCTTTGCCTTCTCTGTTATCTGGGACCCAAGCCTGTCCGCACTACGAGCGCTCCAGTTGGGATATCTAACACAGGTGCCAAAATGCACATAGAAAACTTCGCATCTAGATCAACTGAAGAAAACTGTGTCACCTTGTCCTTTCAGACATTTAAACAGATGGTCAGCCCCACGTAAACGGTGTGGCCCCCCACCAGGTGTGAATATACTGGCCCTCTTCCCAACCGTGGTTCTCCCTCTGCCACAGGACCTCAGAGCGCCCCACAACGGAAGTCCAGCGTCACAAAGGGTTCTCGAAGACGCATCACAAAACATGATCCAGAACCGTATCCAAGGAGACCAAGGAAATCCAGGCCTGGAGTGAGGCTGAAAATGAGAAATATAACGAAAACCGTGGTGAAGGCAAGACCAGGAAGTACAGGCACGACACAAACCCTTGTCACTGCAGCATAGTGTCCCCTCCCTCATCTGGGGGTGCCCAGTCACAAACAGAAGGACATGGAGTCTCTGCCTGGAAGACAAGAGGCGGATGCATGCCCGAGCCCCCACAAGTGATCCGTCAAAACTTCGCTTCAGATGCTTGGGAAGCCGCCCTAACCAGCAGCGGGGCAGTTCTTGGGTTTGGTCATCTCCTTCCTGGGGCCACCGTCCCTACGAGTCCTTCCAAGTCCCACCTTCACTGGGTGGAGCTCACATCACAGTGTTTTACACTAAAAAAAAAAAAAACCCACTCTTGAGTGGCCTCTTTTTCCCTTCATGGGAGGAAAAAAAGAATACAAAATCTCTTGGTGGATGCTTGCCTGCCAAGAAGTCACCAAACACTGAATTTGATGACAGCGAGGAAATCTGATACCCTCTCGCCATTAAACTTGGCCAGTTCTCAATACAGGACTCTGGAGTCAGGGACAAAAAGTCCACTAAAGTGTCAATTTAAGCTGGTTACTGCAGACACGCTTATGTAATATGGCTTTTGTTACCTAAAGTATTGCAGTAATAGCTGGCATCCAGGCCATTACTCGGGCTCAGAACCAAACATTACAACTGTAAGGAGATCCTATGTGTTCATGAAATGAGGTCCTGCAGAGTTACACTTCTCTCTCTGCTGGAGCCCGAGCCGTGGTCTTGCCTGAGGAATCGAGGGTCTCTCTCCCGCCGTCGAATACCCGAGAGCAGCGATAATTGTTACTTCCTTCTCAAAGTCAATGGCAGCAATCATGGCATGGCACTAGCAGTACCAGAATTATCCACAAGTCCATGCCCACCTGATGAGAAGGGTTACAACAACGGTTCCTAAGGACTTTACGTGTTTTTATGTTGTGGGGGCTTCTCCCATATACAAATGCCTCTCCTTCTTCCAAATGTTAAGAAGCCCTGGATAAGGGGAACCTTGAAAAACATGGAAAACCGATGATTTCTGATATTGACCACAGTGAGAAATATTACTTTAGGGTTTTTATTAAAATAAATGATTTTTTTAAGTTGGTGGGAAAATACTGTTTTCTAAGTCTAGTTTCTTGACCCTTGCCTCTAAATTGTGCTCTTACCAGCAAGCCACTCCCCAGCCAACAGTAACATCACGGGACAGTAAACAGTACAAACATTGCCACCTATAGTCAGAAAATGAAATGCATCTGTTTATACTGTGACCTGGAAGAGAAACAATGTAAAAACAGAAAGTAACATTTTGTCACACTTCTCACACCCACCATTAATCCTACCATCCTAATACTTGTCAACATTGTTACTTGTTATGTTATTTTAATTCTCTTTACCATGGATTGACAAAAGATCAATATGTAGTTTGCTTTAAGACCAAGTAACAAGTAGATCAATAAGACAAACACACTTATTCAAATACCTACATTGTCAAAAAGCTTAAAAACTCTTAAAGTTGTGTATTTTTTTTTTACTGTTACTTCAAGTCTCTTTTTATTGTCGCTGCTTGTCTGGGACCCAAAATTCAACAGCAGCAATAAAATCTATCTAAACAGATCTTTTAACTCAAAATAACAATTTTAAACATTGTCTCAGTCTATCAAAGAGAAACTAGCTTCTTCCGCTAGTCCCGTGTGCCACGTTTTTACGACGTT
The DNA here is from genome assembly GCA_004027735.1 of Carollia perspicillata. NCBI lineage: Eukaryota > Metazoa > Chordata > Mammalia > Chiroptera > Phyllostomidae > Carollia > Carollia perspicillata. The sequence continues at coordinate 3,197 of PVKM010040082.1, read as the reverse complement.
ATTTAAATACCTGGACATTACAGAAAGGTCATTAAATCAGCGATGAGCATAAGGGTTCTTCCCCTCACAGTGGACGCAAAAGCAATGTAGTGGGGACTCCCAAGCACTGCGATGACGCCACATTTTAAAAGCCTTCCTTCCTTGAGATGGCTCATATTTACCCTGAATATACAGCAAGCATATTGATGTTCCCAGAATCCAAAAACAACTTTCCAAGAAGTTTCCTGGGACCGTGGGCACTCAGTTCACTGAAGAGACGCCAAGTGCCTTTCGCACGCTTACCTTCATGCTCTGCGTGGCCCTGACACTGCAGTCACCCGAGGAGCCCCATTTGGCCACTGTCCCCACCCCTTTGAGCAAAATTATTTCTATTCTTAAATTAAGGAAGCTACTTCTCAGTAGTGAGATAATTCAAGCATTCTAATAAACAGAATAGCGATTAAAATGCCAATTTCTACAAATCCCACAGAGTCCTTTAAGAAAATAAAAATCTAAAGAAAGTAGAATGTAAAAAACAATACATCGTATCTGCCGATGTTAAAACTTGCTTTGAAGTGCCACAGTTAAAACCTGGGCCCTTTTAAGGTTTAGTTCTCGAATGTAAGCGATCGAGGCTTGGACCCTTAATGGGGGTGGCCCACAGGCTGGGTAGGCAGCTCACCCAACGGCAGTGCGAGGCCTGACTCCGGGCCTTTGGAACTGGAATGAATGGGCAAGTCTCACCTTCTTCCAGAAACCTGACTCTCCGCATTCACCTCTAGATCCAAACAGCATCTACACTGTAATTTCTGAAAGCGATCCTGCAACCATTTCGCACGGCTGTAAAGAGGGTGCACAGGGTTTCTCAAGCAGTCTCTCGAAAACACACACGAACCACTTTCTATACATTAACGACCTAACCTTCCTGTTTCTTCTCTGCTAATGCCCACTTGAGACCACTGCCCTTCTTCCAGGCATCTTCTCAGACACCAAAGCGGACATCTGACTAGCAGGCGACGGAAACGTGTTGCCTGATTGGGGGCATGGAAACGGAAGGCCCAGGAGGAGCCCGGGTTGCCAATCAGAGCAATTCGAGAATTCTAAAGCATCCTTGTTTTCATATGCTAACGTCTCTGAAATAAAGATGCTGCATACAATCAACAGTATATACCATAGCTTGACGGCATTTTTTGTGTGTGGTGGTACATAACGGTGCATCTTAAAACTGACAGCACCTTAAAGTAAAAAAAAATATGATACAATGTCAGAGGTTAACCTTGAATGTTTATTACAGAGTGCTACAGCCACGTGAGCAGAGGCCCCTAAGACAACAGGGAGCAGTGGGTCGTGGCAACTGAAGTACAGCTGCCACATCTCAGGGGCCCCAACTCAGACCCACCACTAACTGCTGCCAGTGAGACACAAGCCCGGACGAAGTCAGACTCTTACCGCTTTCCAGGAATATGTCCAAGCGTTAAAACACTGTGGAGACCATACATGCAAAACAGGGCTCCTGATTAATCCTGACCCAGAAGCCATCCGTTTACAACCCCTGACATACAGATAAATATCTACACCTTTATTTATCTAGCCGTGAAGACCTTTCATGATACTTGGAAGGGAGGGAGCATGTTAAAAACTAGGGCTATGGAATCAACAGAACTGGGTTCAAATCCCGACTCCATGACTTACTTGCTGTGTCCTTATGTGTGTGTCACTTAACCTCTCTGAGCGCTCATCTGTAAATAAGGGCATACCTCACAGGCTTCTCATGAGAACTAAATGAGATAGCAAATGCACAAAGGCTTCACGCAGTGCTGGGAGCACAGAAAGCATGCAAAACATTAGCCAGCTACCCTTATTTGTATAAAATTAGGAGGGTGTGGCAAAGTACCAGCCCCGGTCAGCCTGGCCATCACTTCTATGTCATTTGCCTCATTCTAATCACTAAAAAATGTTGAAATGCCACCTCTAATGAGAACGCTGTCATTTAAACTTTCACCCACTAGAAAATCTTTTCAATAAAGGATACCTCAGCTGTTGTAATAAAACCTTTTAGAAGGTTAACAGTGACATTCATGAGTAAACAGGGCCAAAATGTGCTACAGACTGCCAAAAAAATACATAAAAACAAAAACCCAAACAAAAAACCACCAAGGAACCAAGCCAGATGTGGAAACAAGTCCAAACCGTTCTGATTCCAACCAAAATCTGATCCTAGGCCCTGAATCAGAAGTTTTGTTAATTTGCTAGTCCCTCCAGCACCAAAAATACTTCATCTGGTGGAGATTTCAAATGTGGTTACCTGGACTGACCTGACTAACATCGGGGTGAAGACAAACGATACCTCGCCAGAGGAACGCTGTCCAGAAAGGCACCGCAAAAACTCTACAGCCCATGCACTCACACAAGCAAAGCCCACAGGTAAATCAATCCCTTTCACCCTACAAGCTGGACGGACCTGGCAACAATGCTCTTGGTCTCAGCATCCCTTACTTCCTAGGTTAATGCAATGCTTCACCACCAGTGGCGCTGAGAGCTAGAGTCTGCCTGAGTGGGGTTTAACTAAGTGCACTCCAAACATACACTGCTTTTCATCAACCTCCAATGAAAACATAGAACCTGCTAGGTATGGATGTCTACTCTGCTAAGAGGTTTGTAAGGTGAGTCTTCTCTAGAGCAATCAAAGTATCTTCGGGTGTGACAGTCTGCAGCACACCCAGGGCGTGAGCTGATGTGCACCCACATTTCACACTCTGGAAAAACAACCCTGCCTGTTTGTCCCATTGGGCAGTCTACTTTAAGGGCTGTTAAAATCTTCCACTTGTTTTCTCTCACAGGCTAATTCAGTGAGACGAAACAAAATACAAAACTCAACAATTTGTTGTTAATATTCTACGAAGGAAGGCATTCCCTGATTTTTCCGAAGGGCAGCCTAACAGCCTGAAACCTCCCATAAAAAGCAAACACCACAGAAATGTGAAATCATCAAAACAGCCCTGCCTGATTTTTCACTGGGAGAAGCTGAAAAAGGAAGATGGATGAGACTGGTCTTTAGTAATATGATGTGAGCTACAGAGGGGCCAGCGACACGGCCATCTAGTAATAAAAGGTCTTCACCATCCCTTGTTATTCCCTATCCAGCCCCAAATAACCCTCCAGCAATGTGTAGGAGTGAACCCAGCCATTCTCTCTCTCTCTCTCTCTCTCTCTCTCTC
>PVKM010040081.1:0-13555 GCA_004027735.1 Carollia perspicillata | reverse complement strand
GAGAACGGGTTGGGGCCAGGCATATGAGTCCCTGACTTTCCAAGAACACTTGGAGTATTACCTGACCCTTTTGTATCATCTTGGTAAACCTTAAAGGAGAAAGAATTGAGTCCAAATCCCTGCCCGCTAATTCCCTGTGAGGTCTTAGCAACTTGTCAGTTGCTTATCTGGAAAATGAAGATGATACCACCTTCCTTATCCACCTATCTCACAGAACCGTTTAAATCTACTGAAAGAAAATGATGGGCCTTGTAAATTTTAAAACTTACCTAGATTCAAGGAAAATGAGGCCCAGAGAGGTTAAAAGACTTGCCTAACATCACACAGCAAAGCTAGATATCAGCTGTCACTTTGCATGGACACACTAAATGCAGGGGTCTGCCTGGGTGCATCCAAATCCTGCCTCTGCCATTTGTCACTCACTCTGGCATTTAATCTCACTGAGCCTATTTTCCTCATGCCTAAAAGGAGTGACCCAAGTTGCCACTCCATTCAAGCACTGTGAGGATGTGATGAGTCAGCAAGTATAGGATTCCCTGCCTGGGACCAGATCTTTGTTATTCTTACACTGTTGACTAGACACTTGGAATTGTCTACTCCAACATCCCATGTTGTGGATCATGAGGCAGGGACTTCCCAAGGTCACACAGAGTTGAGAGCTGGGCCAGTACTCAGATCTGCATCTCTGTTTTCCATACCATACTGCTTGTGGAAATTGATAAGCTATTGGAACCCATAAGGCTTTCAATTCTTTGAATCAGTGCTTTCATGTGACAGATAAAGAAAGTGAAATTCAAAGGGACATGGCTTGACTGGTGTCTTACATTGTTCAGAACCAGTCCTGGAACTCAACTGTCTCGGGCTGTTCATCCCCTGGTGACTCCTCATAGGCTGGGGTGGGAAATTGTGTATCAGACCCTAGAGCAGTTTTCTATCTCCCTGCAGAAACCGAAACCACCTTTGGCCTCTGCTGAGGGCCCAGCAGCGCCATCCCCATCACCACAGAGGGAGAAGCTAGAGCGTTTCAAGCGGATGTGCCAGCTGCTAGAGCGGGTGCCTGACACCTCCTCGTCCTCCTCGGACTCAGACTCAGACTCCGACTCATCAGGCACATCACTGAGTGAGGATGAGGCCCCCGGTGAGGCCCGGAATGGGCGACGGCCAGCCCGGGGCAGCTCGGGCGAGAAGGAGAACCGTGGGGGACGACGGGCTGTACGCCCTGGCAGTGGGGGGCCCCTCCTCAGTTGGCCGTTGGGCCCTGCCCCACCGCCTCGGCCCCCACAGCTGGAACGGCATGTGGTACGGCCCCCACCTCGAAGTCCTGAGCCCGACACACTGCCTTTGGCTGCTGGATCCGATCACCCTCTGCCTCGTGCCGCCTGGCTTCGTGTCTTCCAGCACCTTGGGCCCCGAGAGCTATGCATTTGCATGAGAGTCTGCCGGACTTGGAGCCGCTGGTGAGTGGCCTGCATAGGCCTGGGTTCTGTTGCTAACACCCTTCTCACTTTTGGTGTGAGTTGCAAAGGGTTCCTGATTATTCCTCCCTGGTCACTGTTGTTGTGTTGATACTTCTGTAGTCCGTGCACACTATATAGTGTGATAGTTCTGTATTTACTATGCCCAGGCTGCTTTCCATTTTTGAGCTCATTTAACCTTAGTAACAACTTCGTGAGTTAGGTACTATTATTCCCTTTTATAGATGAAGTTGAGGTGTCACGATTATGTGGAGAGGAAGCAATAAAACCAGGAATTTGAACCCAGGCCTTCTTGCTCCCAAATCATCTGAACAATATCATTATGAGTATTTAGTATGTGCCAAGCGCAGTATGATGCATGACTGCTATACATGCATCATCTCATTTCCTTTTCATATTTCCTCTTCTTGAGGACAATCTAAATGTTCCATTTAGCCCTTTCTGGTGTGGATCAGTGGATTGAGCACCAGCCTGCCAACCAAAGGGTCACTGGTTCAATTCCCAGTCAGGGCACATGCCTGGGTTGCAGTCCAGGTCCCTAGTGGGGGATGCGTGAGAGGCAACCGCACATTGATGTTTCTCTCCCTCTCTTTCTCCCTCCCTTCCCCTCTGTCTAAAAATAAATAAAAAAAATTTTTTTTAAGATTTTATTTATTTATCTTTAAAGGGGAAGGGAAGGAGAGAGGGAGAGAAATATCAGTGTATGGTTGCCTCTCATGTGTCCCCCGCTGGGAACTGGTCTGCAACCCAGGCATGTGCCCTGACTGGGAATTGAACCGTGGTTGTTTGGTTCACAGGCCCGCACTCAACCCACTGAGCTACCACAGCCAGGGCTAAATAAAATCTTTTAAAAAAATAAATAAATGTTCCATTTACATACGAGAAAGCTCTTTGCTGAGATGGCCCCTGCCCTCAGCCATACTTGGGCCTCCTGACCCCAGATAATCTCTTCATGTCCCAGAGCCACCACCAACTCCCTCTCCCTGTCCCCCTCCATCTCTCCACTGCTTCATGAACCTTGTTTATTCAGAAATCTCCTTCATCCTCCGAAACCTTTGGTCTTCCTTTCCCCAGTCAAACTCTCATGGCACTCTGTTCCCCTCACAGCTCTATAGAGGCCTTCTGCATGTTGATGGGTCTTTATTCATTGATTCATTTCCATGTTCCCATCAGTTGCTGGGATGCTGCAGTTACTGTGTCTATTTTATCTCCACGTTCCTAGCACAGAACACGGGGCAATGTAGATGCTTAAAAATACACTTTTTAAATTTTATTTATTTATTTTTAGAGAGAGGGGAAGGGAGGGAGAAAGAGAGGGAGAGAATCATCAATGTGTGGTTGCCTCTCATGCGATCCCAGTTGGGGACCTGGCCCGCAACCCAGGCATGTGCCCTAGACTTGGAATCCAACCAGAGACCCTTTCGTTTACAGGCCGGCATGTAATCCACCAAGCCACAACAGCCAGGGCAAGAAATATTTTATTAAATGAGTAAATTCAGCTTCTTTCTCAGGCACTTAACTGTGGAACAGGCATCCTATTAGCCACTTCACAAATGTAGCTGATTTGTTCTTCATAATAGCGATTTTATAATACAGCATCTGTGTACTTCATAGTATTTTTGTAAGCTAATATAAAGAACTGAGGACAGTTCCTGGGAAATAGAAACTACTCAGTGTAATCATTATTAATTCACTCAGTTATAAGTAAGTACTGAAAGCACAGACTTTTACATCCTTAAAACAAAGATTTATGTCTTAGAAGAGCTCCTGGTCAACCTAGCAAATAGTTACGGCAGTTGCTGGGGATTACCACCTATATCTCATGTAGTACTTCATGAAATGTTTGCTGAAGCCTCTTCATCAAGGGCAGCCCTGCGCTTAATACATGGGATCCAGAAGTGAAGAGGACTTGACTTCTGCCTCATGAAGAGACTTGTGACCAGAAGCAGAGAGGCTGGACTGCACAATGGTTTCTAGCTTGGGCCCTGGATCTGATCTTTACAAGTTTCATCATCTCTGACTCTGGCACTTCTTGGATGTGTGGCCATGGTTAGACAGCTATACCTACCAGGGCCTCAGTTTTCTCATCTATTTTTGGAGTTCATAGTACTACCTTGTGGGGATTAAATGAGATGGTTCTTGCAAAGTACTTAACATAGTTCCTGAAGGGTACTGAACACTCAGTGAAATGGTGGTTTTTGATAAGAATGAGGGTACGGCAGAGCAGGGGCCTGTGGAGTGGGGCACAGTGGGAATAGGAGCCCTGTCAGAACTGAGGGGCAGAAGCAGGGGCTGTGGGGATGGAGAGGAAGGACTCAGGTTGAGAAATTTTTAAGAAGCAGAATAGCTTGTGACTTAAGTGTCTGTTGCCGCAACAGGGTGACTCGCAACTGAGTTTCTGTCCCACAGGCCTGGGTGGGCATCAGTGCCATTCCTCACCGAAGGAAGAGAAGCAAGTTCTAGGGGAAAAGGAATGCATAGACTTGACATGTTTGGTCTAAAAGGTTTGGGGACCAGTCGGGAGCTAGTAGGAAAACAGCTGGATGTACAAGTCTGCTCAAGAGAAAGATCTGAGTTTAGAAACTTGGGACACAGCAGTGAATAAACAGGTGGGAGAGCAGACAGTTGCAGGTCTTCCTATCTGCTGGCTTCTGTCCTCTTGGAACTAGAAGGTGAAGTGATCTACCAAGAGAAAGGTTCAGGTTTGGGAGTTTTTAGCCTGTAGGTATCAGCTTCAAGGAAGAAGGCAGAAGACAGAATGTCATTGTTTGTGAGTTAGAGAAAGAGCAGCCGGAGACTTGGAGGACATCAAGGGTGGGGAGGTATGTTCTGAGGGAGAGTTTGAGGAAGGAGTGAACGACGAATGTTGGCAAAAGGTCATGGGAGATCAAGGACTAGAGCAGCAGTTAGATTTTGTTACAAGGAGGCCTTGGTATCCTTGGCCGTTCTACATGGGGGTAGGGGACCAAAGCCAAGTCACATGAGGTCAAGGATATCAGCTTCAAGGCAGGGACTTCATCTGTTTGTTTGCTGCTATACCCTGGTTTCTAAGACGGCACCTGACATAGAGTAGGCACACACACAAACCTGTTGAATGAATAACGGTGAGGAAATCAAGATGGAGTGTAAAGAGGTAGTGAGGGTAGAACTGGAGAGCAATTTGTTGGTGGGAGAGTAGGAGGTTGCAGGCTTTCCTCTCTGCTGCTTCTGTCTTCTCTTGGAACTGTGAGCTGAAGTGATCTACCGAGAGTGGGGGAGAGAAGGCTGGCAGAAGAAGTGTGCAGGCGTTGTTGAGTTGCAGGGAAGAGGGTTGGGCCTTTGGAGGACGTGGGCAGAGAAGGGGGGCAAGGAAGGGTCTGAACAGAGGGTCAAGGCCAGCTGGAATTGTGAGTAAAGACTTAGAGATGGACAGATTGGAGGACATTGGTGGCATCAGGGTTCCCAGAGAGCTGGAAGGGAAGAACTGGCTTTGGCTGAGGCCCAGGAGGCTGTTGAGCTCCTTGTAGGTAGCAGTTTGGGCTGCTCCATCTCTGTCCCCAGAGGGCCTCTGTGGGGTGGGAGAGGGCTCTTTTGAGGACTAGAATTTAGGATTTTGGAGATGGGCTAAGTAGGGGGATGCCTTACTTGCAGAACTTGAACATCAAGCCCTGACCCCGTGGATAATGGCATGTCTTGGCCTCTTAAGAGTTCTTCCTGCTTTGTGCCTTAGTGTTGTTCCCCAGCTTAGAAAGAATCCATCCATGGCTCCCTCCCACAGTCCTGTTGGACTGTGGGTCAGGAACAGTGCCCCAGTGATTGCACTCAACACCTCCCCTGTACCATCTCCCTTCATCTTTGTAGCAAACCTTTGAAGTAAGTGCTGCGTTTACTCCCTTTTATGGTTTAGAGAATGGCCTAGGGAGGACAAGTCACTTGCCTAAGGTCATTCAAAGTACAGAAGTGACAGGGCTGGGATTTAGATACTCATAGTGCTTACACCCTTCACCTCTGGGCTCTGTGGCCATGACAACCCAGCCTGGCATTCTAGCTCTGCTTGACATGTCACCCCTACCCTAGGCCTCCTCTGCAGCCTCACCTCTGCCTCCTTCCCACTTATCAGAGTTCAGGCTCTCAGTCCAGGCAGCTTGGTTTGATTGAGCCCTGGCTCTGCTCTCATTTAGCAGCTGTGGTACCTTGAACATGTTTCTTGACCTCTCTGAGCCTTGATTTCCTGTACTTTAAAAAGGAGATGGTAACAGTACTTACCTCCTAGGGCTGTTGTGAGGATAAATGCTTAATTCATAGAAGAGTACCTGGCACATGTAAACCTTGATAAACACTAGTTATTAGTGCCATAGTGATCGTCATCATTCTCATTATTAAGAGCAATGAATTGTTCCTGCTACCTGAGGTTCTTAGAGCTCTCTGTTTCTCTGTGTCCTGGACCTGGATACCAGTTCTTCCCCATCTGAAATGTATACCCTCTTTCTCCTCTCCCTTCACTGGAATAGTGGCTCCTGTCCTTAAATTCTCATCACGCATTGTTTCCCTGGGGCGCTCCCCTGTCCCAGTCCTCTCACTGACTCTTATCATGTCTTTTGTTGCTTCGCTTTTGTGGGCAGCTGATTGTGTCTCCCCCATTTTCTGACTGCTTTGCGCCCAGTGGAGGCTGGACATTTACTATGAGTAGGGCACTCAGTGACTGTTGGTTGCCACTCTGAGGTGGCTGTTGGTTGCCACTCTGAGGTTTAAGGGACAGATTGGGTCCAGCGAAGAAGACTCAGGGGAGACTTCCTGAAAGCAGAGGCACCGGAGTTGAAGGATCTGGGTTGCTTGGCATTTCCAGCACAACATGGGTCAGAATGTGTTGGCACCAGACAGCCTTGTGTGTCGATAGGCTGGCGGGGGGTTTGGCCTGGCTCTTGTGGATTATGATGCAGAAACAATTGGAGGCCTGTGTGTGCCTCCGGGGAGAAGGGTTCCCTTCTAGCCATGGAAGGTCCAGGAGGAGCTTCAGGGTGGTGGTCATAGTTGAGCTGGGACTCAAGATTGGGTCAAAGTGGGCAGAGAGGTTTTGGGTGGAGCAGGGTTTTACTAGGTAGAAAGAGGAAAAGGGGCAGGACTTAGGGACAGAAGCTGGGTTGAAGGTGGGGTTTTATTTTGTGTTTTTCCTTTTTAAAATTGGAGAGATTTGCAAATATTACTGGTTGAGTGGATGGAACCAGGAGAGGGAGTGGCCAGCATGCCAGAAGAGGCAGAAATGGGAGGCGGCAATAGGTGGGACGGAGAGCTGGAGCCACTGGGAGTGAAGCCTCCATGTCTGCCTCCAGCATTCCCTCGCCTGTCAGCCCGGGGCTCTGGAGTGTGCCCAGCGCTTTTAAGTGGCACAAAAACAGGCTTAATTGTTTTATTAATTTTGAAAAGGGAGTCTCTCCATTGTGTGCTATTGTATCTTTAACACCTTTCTTATATTTATCTCCCTGTTTAACAAAAATAGTCTCTAGGTGGTAGCCTAACACCACAGCAGCACTCAGCTAGAACGTAATAACCCTGGTCTGTTTTTATTGTATCTACTTCTATTGTTAACACATTTATGCGAAACAATACTGGTTTTAAGTACACAGAGGGAATCAATTCATGTTTTGCAGATACATGGATAACAAATGATTGGGGTTTGAGGATCACTGCTCTAGCCCAGGGCTTCTTGAAGAAAAAGCCCTTCAGAATTTGTTGGGGGGCGGGGATAGAGCTTCCTGGGCCTCTCCCCATCCCTGCTGCTTCTGACACAGTTCATCTAGCCTAGGGGGAAATTCCTGACATGCCTTCAAGAACTTCTGCATTAAGAAGAGTTTTCAAAGAGAGGCTCAAGGAACTTCAGTGTACCACAAAGTATTAATAGATAACCTTGGGAGAGGTAGGGAAATGTTTCCTGGTAAAATAAGTTTGGGAAGCCCCTTTGCAGTTCACTTCATGTTCGACTAGTCAAGGCTCTCAGAAATGCTGGGATCAGGAAACCAGTTTTAACTTTGTTCAGGCTGCATTCATCTTCGTAGCTTATTCAATACCTTGGACCTGCCAGGTCTTCCATAAACATTGACTAAGTGAATAAATGAAAAGCTATAAATGAAGTACGTTGTGTGGGGGGGTGCTCAGTGGAAGCTTGGCACTATTTGTTCATTCAACTAAAGTGCAACAAATAACCTACTATGCACCTGGCACAGAGCTGGGTATTTGGGGAAACCAAAGGGAAAAAGCCAGATCTGCCCTTGTGAAGCCTGCATTGTAGTTGGCAGTACACAGTAATTGAGTAAAGAGAGCAACTAGAGCTGTAAGTCAAGCCTTGGGCACCTTGCCATCAGGATGGGGTAGATGGGAATCAAGGGCAGAAATTAGTAGAGAAGGTGAAAAGTGCCCATAAGCCAACAACCTAGAGAGCAGTCAGAGGAGGGTTGGGGTTGCTGATAGAGACCATTGGTGTTACAGCAAATACAGCATATAGGGTGTTTGTGTGTGTCTTTGGCAGAATGTATTGTGAGTTGTAAGGTACAAAAACCAGACAGACTTTATTTGACCTTACAGCAGTCCTGTGGGGCAGGCTGAGTAAGGATCATTATCTTCGTTTTCTAAAGTAGGCCTCTGAGGCTCAAGAAGAATGGATTTTCCCAGGGTCTTGCATTCAGTTAATGATGTTCTTGAGCCACAAATTCAGTGCTCTTGGCCTGGGTCCTGGAGCTTCCTGCACCTGACCCCTACCTTCTGTATGGATCCCGGAGAAAACTGGGGTGAACTGGTGAGTGTGGTGAGGCTTGTGGGCTCCCTGAGAACTGAGAGCTCTGTCTACCCCCTTGTGGCCGGCAGGTGCTATGACAAGCGTCTGTGGCCTCGAATGGATCTGAGCCGGCGGAAGTCACTGACTCCACCGATGCTTAGTGGTGTGGTTCGTCGCCAGCCCAGAGCCCTGGACCTCAGCTGGACAGGTGTCTCCAAGAAGCAGCTCATGTGGCTTCTGAACCGACTGCAAGGTATGGCATAGTGGTGAGGTAGAATAGGGTGAGATGGGGGATAGACCTGGCAGAGAGCTCTCTTAGCACCAGCTTCCTAACTTCCTCCAGGCCTGCAGGAACTGGTGCTGTCTGGCTGCTCCTGGCTCTCTGTCTCTGCCCTGGGCTCAGCCCCACTGCCAGCCCTTCGGCTCCTGGACCTGCGCTGGATCGAGGATGTTAAAGACTCCCAGCTCCGTGAGCTGCTGCTGCCTCCGCCTGACACCAAACCAGGTGCAGCCTGCGTTGTCTGTTGTAGAATGGGTTGGGCAAGGTGAGGGTATGAGACCTCCAGCGTCTCTTGTGACTCATGCTAGGTGTTCAAGGTTTGAAGAAAGGATAGAACGCTTGAGTTTGGATAGGAAGACCCTGCTTGGCCATTGCTCATTCATTCACTCACCTGCTGTGTGCCGGGCTTTGTGATAGGAGTAAGGGAACATCCCTGCCCTTCAGGGGGAGATAATTATGAGATTAAGCACAATATGGGATAAAGCAAATACAGGACCCTGAACTCTGAGAGGAGACAGGGCGTGTGAGTGAAGTCACTGGGTGTTGTGGCCTCTACTGAAGAGCTTCCTCCAAAGGGAGCGGTGGCAATGGCCATGGCCATGGAAGAATGTGGGCCCCATGTGGCCAGTCAGTTCTGTTAAGATGAGCCAGAAATATGTATTTTCTGTGACATATCTTGGCTTTTAAATGATGGAAATCAGTTCAGATTCTTTTAAAATTCATGTGTGGGCCAGTAAAAATACGGCTGAGCAATGGATTTGGTCCCTAGATTCCCTTACCTTACAGTAAAAAGATACAGATTTTCCTCAGGGAAAAGAGCAGAAACAGAGAGCCAATTGAGTTGGAAGGTTGCATAGAGGTGGTACCACCATTTCTCTGGTCGGAGCAGCTACCTCTTCATGAGTCAGGCCCAGGTACCCTGCCAAGTGAAGTCACCTTTTATTGTTGAACACATATTCCGGACTGGTCCTGTGTAGGACCCTGGAGACCTCAAATTGAACCAGCCCCATTCTCCATCCTGGTAAACTCCAGTCATGCAGGAGAGAGAGACTCAGAAAGAGAAGGTTATATGGCATGATGTGGTACGATAAGGGCTATGGTTGGGGGAGGGGAGGGTTGAAAGAAGCCCTGTTTGAAAGGAGCTATTTGAGCTGAATCCTGTAAGGGACAGGGTTTTTTAGGGAATGTGAGGCAGAATAAATAGTTTTGTGGGGCAGGAGGCCTATATTGACTGAGGGGAATGCTGGAAGCTGAGGCCGGTCAGGTGATCAGAGGCCTGGTCACCTTGGGGGTCATTTGGAGGTGTGAATGTGGGGGCACTGAGGCCTTGGGGGCTCCTTGTCTACTTGAGATGAGATGCTCACAGTAGCATCCTCCTTGGTCCTCACCAGTCTGTTCTCTACACCCAAGTCAGGAAAACCATCCAGAAAGACAAATCTAGCCTTTCACTCCTGTGCTATAAACTGTATTTCATTGATTCCCTGTGTTCTTTGAATAAAGACAAATACTTTACTATAGTTGCTAAGGCCAGGCATGGTCTGGTTTCTGCTGACCTGTGTGGTCCTTGCATTTTAGCCACCTCAACCTCTGCCAAGTTTCTTCCAGCTCCAAGGCCTTTGCCCACTCCTCTTGTAGGCTCTATATGCCTTCATCTAATTAACACCTAATCACCCTTTAGGCTGCAGTGTAAATACCACTTCCTCCCAGGAGCCCTTGATGATTCTGTCCCCGCCTTGAGATCAAGTTCCTCTTTAGCTTTGAGAGCAGTCCCCTCCTAGCAGATCAGTGTACTGTTATGAAATGGTTTGATTAACATGTTTCCTCTCACTAGGTTCTTAAGCTCTGTGAGGGCAAGGACTATCTGCTTGCCCCAGCACCTTTCATAGCTTTCTCAAGGCTCCCTTTTTCCCACCCTCCCCTCCCCCTTCCATGGCAGCCTTTAAAGAGGAGTAGAGAAGCAGCTAGGATTCTTTGCATTTTCTGGACAAGGCACCAGAGGCCCAGAGGGGTTAAGTGACTGCTGCAAGTCACGTAGGCCAAGCCAAACCAGAGCTCGCCCATTGCCCCCTCTACTGGAAATGGACTGAGCCAGGAAGATTTGGGTGTGGGTAAGGGTGGACATTGGGAAGAGTACATTCCATGAGGTGAGAAAGTGCTGGTTGGCTGGCAGACTGACCCCTTCTCCTTACTGAATTCACTTCAATTTAAGCCCCTTTATCAGGAGTTTGCAAAGATGAGTTTTCCGGGTCCTTGAGACTTATTGTGCCCGTTGGAACTCTATACTTATCTTTCTGATCTTGGCTCCCTGGTTCTAACAGCATTCCTAGAGCAAAACTTAAAACCCTGCTATTTTCTGCATGGTGTAGTCTTCTCCCATCTCTCCACAGGGTCAGTCCTTGAAGGCCTCTCTTAAGTGCTACCCCTCAGTGAAACCCTCGCCGATGCCCCCTTTTCCCCACCTAAGCCAGAGTGCCCTCTTTCCTCTGCTTCCCTCTAATGGCTTTGGCTATGGCCCAAGGTTGAAGGCATCTGTAGATATACTCCCTCTCTAGGCTTTTGGCTTTTCAAATGAAAAAAACAAGGGAGTGGAAGTCAGAGCTTGCAAAGTCAAGTACCCACAGAAGGGCGGGACAGACAAGTGGTGGGCTTGGTGCAGGACATTAAGAAGGAACCCCTAGCAGCCCAGTGATGCCAGATGTTACGATTCTCAAGGAGAAGCTCAATATCTAAATTTCTTTATAAAAATGTCCTTTTTTGTAGGCTTAATCACATAGAAAATTTTTAGCATTATGCAGACTCCATAAGACACTTATGTGTCTGATCTAGTTTATCTAAAGATTAGGCTTGTGCCTGGGGGTAAATAGTGTTGTGATAAGAGTTTGGACTAGGAGTCACCAGGCCTGCTGTGCTGGCTTTGTTACTTTATAGTCACGTGACCTTGGACTGATTGCTCAAGAATTTGAGCCTCCATTTTCTCATCTGTAACAGGAATGATAATCAGAGGACTTGTCTCCTGAGGCTGTGGTTCTTAAAGCTTGGTCTTCAGACCAGCAGCTTCAATATCACTGGAGAACTTGCTAGAAAAATAAACGCCGAGGCCCTAACTTAGAGTACCTAAACTCTGGGGGTAGGGCCAGCAATCCATTTTAACCATCCTACCAGGGGACATAGTTTGAGAGCCCGCTGGCCTAGGAGCAGACAGCCACTTAGCCCGTGTTTGGCCTGCAGTGAATGCCAGTGACTGCTGGTGCACCATAGGTGTGCCAAACACTGTAATGCCAGGAGTGTGGTAAATAAAATGAAAGGGAAGCAGACCCTGTGCTTTTGGTGCAGAGACGAGCAGTGTAAGCTCTTCTAACCCCAGACCCGGAGCTCAGACCTGAAAGCCAGAGACCCTGGCCAGGCAGAAGACTGAGCACAGGTGGACACAGGGAGAGTGTCTCAGGGCAGGGTCAGCTGTGGGTTTTGGCCCAAGTATTTGGGGGTGAGGAAGAGGAGTTAAGAGCTGAGAAAGGGATAAGACCTTACAGGAACTGGAATGTTCCACCAAGGAGATTGGACTTCTTTAGGGTGCTGTCAGAGTTTTTAGCAGAGAAGTGATAATATTATCTGACCTAGTGTTTGAGAATGGCTCTCCTTGGATTTCAGGAAGAATAGGAGAGACTAGCGTGAGTAAGAAGGCTGGGGCAGAAATTGAGGCAAGAGTGGTGTTGACTCAGAATGGAGAAATGGGGAAAGGAGAGAAAGGAATCTGGTTGGTGACTTTACTAGTCATAGAAGTAGAGGGAAGTGGAAGAGCAGACTGGAATGGCAGTCCTATTAGGGATGTTATTTGTTGCATGAATGACTATAGATTATCTATGTGCCAATTTTTGGGATAAAGCAAGAACAAGACAGACAGAAATAATATAGGGAAGGGGTAGGACTTTGTAGAATATTATAGTTTCAAATGGAGTAATTATGACAGGCATCACTGAGGAGGCAGTGTGAGCAGTGAACAGATGAGATGAGGTCAGACATGTAGGTGTTTGGGAGAAGAGCAAGCCATGCAGTATGCCAGTGAGGCTCGCATACAGTGGGAGCAGATTTAGGGGGTGGTGAGGAATATGAATGGAAACAAAGCTGGTCTGGTTGCCTAGTTGTAGGTATGGAAGCAGGGAAGTACTGACCTCTTATCTGCCTACCCAGGGCAAACGGAGAGCCGTGGGCGGCTGCAGGGGGTAGCAGAGCTCCGCTTGGCAGGCCTGGAGCTTACAGATGCCTCCCTGCGGCTCCTGCTGCGCCACGCGCCCCAGCTGAGTGCCCTGGACCTGAGCCACTGCGCCCACGTCGGGGACCCCAGCGTCCATCTCCTCACAGCCCCCACCTCCCCACTTCGAGAGACCCTGGTACACCTCAATCTTGCTGGTAAGCATGGTCCCATCTGTCCATCTTGCTAGGCTGTTAGTTCCCATGACCAGTACCTACCCCTACTCACTTTCCTGGTGTTGGCTACCATTGCCCCATCCCCAGGTTGCCACCGCCTCACTGACCATTGCCTTCCGCTGTTCCGCCGCTGCCCTCGTCTACGCCGTCTAGACCTGCGCTCCTGCCGCCAGCTCTCACCAGAAGCTTGTGCCCGGCTGGCAGCTGCTGGGCCCCCTGGCCCCTTCCGCTGCCCAGAAGAAAAGCTGCTTCTCAAGGACAGCTAGTTGGGTGCCCCCCACTCTTCCCCAGGACTCGTCAGGAGCCTGGACCCCGGGCCTTCATTTCACTCCTGCCAGGAGGCCAGGTTACCCACCTCATAACTTGGGATTCCTGAGTTTTCTGACTTGGGATTCCTGCCCAGGGACTTGAGCCAGCCTCCCCACTCTTTACCCCCTGCACTGATATTTCTGGGGGTCTCTCCCTCCCATCTTCTCCCCTTTCCACCTGCTTCATTGTCCATCCCCTGGGGGGAGTGAGTCAGAGGTACGGGGCGGGGCGGGGGGGTTGCTGAGCCAAAGGGATGGTGGGAGGGGGGTAAGGTGCAAGTTTGAGGGAGGGAGAATGGGGGAAATGTATCTACACACA
>PVKM010040080.1:0-13579 GCA_004027735.1 Carollia perspicillata | reverse complement strand
AATCGCCCCCACTCACCTTCACTCCTGCCTCCCCTCCTCCTGACTCTGGCCTCCATCTGGCATCTTGGCAGTTGGCATCCGGCATTCTGCCTGCCCCTCTCACTGTCCATCTCTCTCTCCTATGCTCTCGGGAACCAGTCCTGCAGGCCCTGGCCCACAGCCAGGCTCTCATCACTCCAGTAGCTGTGGTGGAGGGCCCCCCACTGCCCTCAGAGCTAAACATAGGTAACCTTCATCCCTAGGAACTAGGGCCTGTGTGAGTGCATGCATAAGTGCCTGCGTGTGTGTGAGTGCACATAGATGACTGTCCCTGCCAAGGTTGGCTGCTGACCCCACCCTGTCTCCCAGCAGCCTTCATCCCATTCTCCAGCAGCTGAGCACAGCCCCAGGGCCTGAGAGCCTGGCCAGATCTACCTCACCCCATGGCTCTTTCTCTGCAGCCAAAGTAAGCGTAACTCAGCTCCAGCAGGACAAGTGAAGTCCCTGCCCAGCCCCCGAGCAGGCCTGCCGAACAGACAGCTAAAAGACACATCACATCCCAAGTCCTCCACGGATCCCTCGACTAACTTCCCAGCACAGACCGCCACTGTTCCGTCAGCCCCTGGGAGCGCCTCACGTACCACCTTGGGCCAATCCCAGCTTCAGTCCCGGGTCACAGGCTTTGCCAGTAGTTCCAAGCTGCGTGGCAAGTCCCAGGCCCAGTCTGGGTTAAAAATCAATTCCTCCAGCCAGCCCCAGGCCCCTGGCCAGCAGCACACCCGGCCATCCATCAGTTCCTTGGGGCCCTCCCAGCCAGCCCACCGATCACCAGGCTCCTCGAAGCAATCACCAGGCACCTCTAAGCAATCACCAGGCTCCTCCCAGCAATCACCGGGCTCCTCCCAGCAATCACCAGGCTCCTCCCAGCAATCACCGGGCTTCTCCCAGCAATCACCGGGCTCCTCCCAGCAATCACCAGGCTCCTCGAAGCAGCCCAGCACCCCCTCCAATCAGGATGCCCCCACTGTGCTGTCCCCCAGTGGTACCAACATCCCCATGCAGCCCCCCCAAAAGACCTCCAGTGGACCGGACGAGCTGGCCCCCAAGGCCTCCAAGTCCAGCAATCATCAGAAAGGGTCCCCAACGCAAGCCCCAACCAGTACCTCAGTTCCTGAGCTTCCTGTCTCCTGCCAATCTGAGTCCTCTCTGGATTGCACCTCAGAGTCCACCACTGAAGTCACCTGCAGCTGGCCCCACCACTGCCCCTGGCTCCAGTACCTGCAGTGCTGGCGGCTGAAACACCTGGCCTGCTAGGGGAGGGCTCAATAAAGCACATCTGGCCAAGCCTCCTCTCACCATCTGTCCAGGGGGTAGGGGACAAGGGGGTCTTTGCGGGGACCATCCCATCTAATCAGAGACGAGAAGGTAAAAGCCCCACTTTATAGATGAGGAAAACAAGGGCCAGAATAGAGGTCAAATGTCCAAGATGAATCAGAGATAAGAATTCAAGTCCAAATTTTTCTTCTAGAAAGGGATCCCAGGAAGCTCCAGTAGGGACCAGTAGGAGAGGGAGCCAAAGAAATGGGTATGGCCAAGCCTGGAACAACTGTGGGCACCTGGAGCTCCAGGAGCCCGTGCCCAATGCACATCTGAGACTCTGTCCAGGTGCTCAGGGAGCCAGAGGCTATCCACCATCTCTTGGTCCCTGGGAGAGGAGTGGCCATTCCATCCACCATCCCTCTGCAGGCAGCAGAGGCTTGGGGGCTGGCAGTCAATATCAGACTGGCATTCATGAAAAGTGGGGGAGGGGAGATGTGTGGACACTGATCTGGTCTCCTGCAGCCTGCACTTGGGTTCCTTTGTGAGGCCTGCATGACCCTGATCGTGAAACCAGACAGAGATGGAACATGTAAGGAAGGCGACAAGCCTGGTACATAGATATAGATGAAAAAAAAAATCCAAATAGCAGCAAATGTAATCCAACAATATACAAATACAGAGCACCCCCTGTGCAAATTTAAGTTCCTGGAGGTGGATTCTGAGCTGGAAGCTGGGGGGTATGGTGAGGTGGGAGAGGAGCTGAATCAAGAGGTGCTCTCAGCGGGGGCAGGGGTGCCTGGAGCCCGAACTGCATGCGCAGTGAGCTTGATCTTCAGCCCGGGGGCCAGGTTTTGTACTCCGGGGAGGGGGCTGTAACCCCAAGGCATCTGCAGTCACAGCTGTGGAGGCCCACACAGTGTCCTTCAGTCCACCCCTCACCTGCCATCCCAAGCTATGCTTTTCCTTGGCTCTAGTGGGCGACAACTTCTGGTAGAAACATGAAGTTTGGCACAAACCCTCACCCTGCAGGTGCTCCCAAGGCTGTAACTTGGTGATTCTCAGCTGGGGGTAATTTCGTCTCAGGTGTTGGGCAATGAAGTCTGGAGACACTTCGAGTTACTGCCTAAACACATCGGCCGAGTCTCGAAATCCTTTGACGTGTCATGCCCCTCACCCCTTAGCAGGCCCTGCTTGTCCCCCAGCTGCTGGTGGCTTCTAAAACAGTTTACCCCTAAAAAAAGGAGGCAGCCCTGTGCAGCCACCAACACCACTATCCCATGTCCTCATCCTCAAGAACTCTAACAAGGGAGGTGGAAGCGCTGAGTTACTGCTAAGCGGTGGGTTCAAACCATTCATTCCATCACTCAGCAGGTGCTGAGCGCTGGCTGTATGCCAGGCCCTGATCCAGGAGCTGAAGGTTACAGTATTGACCCAGAGAGAGAAAAAATCCCCACTCCTGGGAGTTTGGGGAGGCAACAATTGGCGTGATAAATGTATAACATGTTAGAGGGAAGTGAATGATGGGGCGGGGAGGAATGCAGCTGGGAGGTGAGGAGGCTGGGGCTGTAATGTCAGGGACAAGGAAAGGCCTGTTTAAGGAAGTGACATTTGAGCAGAGGCATGAAGAAGGGAAGGTGAAGGCATGAATCTTGCGAGAACCAGGGCAGGCGTGGTCCAGGCGGGGAGAAGAGCCTGTACAAAGGCCCAGGGGCAGGCCTGTGTCTGGCAGGACAGAGGAAGAACAGGGAGGACTATATGGCTGGGGCTGAGTGAGCGAGGGGAAGGGAGGAGGTGAGTCCGGGGGTGGGCCATGCTGGTACCCAGAAGGCTTTTCCTTGGGGTCACAAGATTTGTCAAGGGCGAGGAAGGAACAGATTGAAGGCAATCATTAATGAACCCCCATCTTGCCCAGAAGTCTACATGCGTGTTGGGGGCAGGGATCTCGTAATCTTCTTATATCACTGGCCAAGCAGTTTGAAGAATGTGGTGTTTGGCTTTGGTCTGGGGTGAGGGGATGGCAGTGCTGGCCTCGCTCTGCACCTGGCATCCCCCACACCCTGCCACCCCAGGGGCAGAAAAACAGGTGCTCAAAGGTATCCCTCACCCAGCCCTGGTCAGCTTATCAGGAAGCACAAGTGGGGAGAACACATACCTGTCTTCCTGTGTGGAAATACTGACCTTTAGCCCCTCGGACTTGGATTAATTTGAACACACAGAATAGTGTAACCAGTGACTCAGAGATAGTAGGGCGACAGGGCCAGCCCCTCCCAGTCACTCCCCAGCCCCAACAGTGCCTTCCATCCTTCCCTGCCCGATTCAGAGCTGTGCTGGTCAGACTCAGCCCACTATGAGAATTGCCAGTACTTTGCTCTTTTTCATCGGTGGATAGCGTGCCATTCTGTGGGTAGGCCAGAGTCTATTTGCCCCATTCCACTGCTGATGGGCATTTGAGTAGTTT
The DNA here is from genome assembly GCA_004027735.1 of Carollia perspicillata. NCBI lineage: Eukaryota > Metazoa > Chordata > Mammalia > Chiroptera > Phyllostomidae > Carollia > Carollia perspicillata. The sequence goes on along the minus strand of PVKM010040080.1, from coordinate 9,822 downwards.
CCTGTTTGAGGCTATTGTGACTAAAGCTGCTAGGAATATTCTAGAACTGGCCTTCGGCTAGCACAGCTTTCATTTCTCTGGGGTACAGACCTGTCAGAGATTGGAGAGTGTAGGATGACCATAACACATTACCATATATTGGAGGGGGGAGCTTAAAACAGCAAAGATTCAGTCCCTCACATTCTGAAGGCCAGTCACTGTTATAGGGCCGCACTCCCTCCTGAGATTCCAGCAGAGGGTCCTTCCTACCTGTTTGAGCTTCTGGGGGCTCCAGCCTCCCTTGGCTTGTGGCCTTATCACTTCAGTTTCTGCCTCCATTGTCACCTGCATGGCCATCTTCTCTGTCTCTCCACGGCATGTCTCTTATAAGGACACTTGTTACTGGATTTAGTAGCCACCCAGATAATCCAGAATGACCTCCTCTTGAGACTCTTAATTACATCTGCAAAGACCCTTTCTCCAAATAAGATCCCATTCACAGATTCTGGGGGTTGGAACATGGACATATCTATTTAACTCACTATCGTGATTTGCATTTATCTATAGCAGACATGGCCAAACTGTTTTCCAAAGTGGTCTTCCAACCTCACCTGAACACCTGCATCTAACCCTGTAGGCTGCCATAGTCCAGGGTTTTCCGCAGGCCTTTGAGTGGACATGTGTCCTCCTGTGGGTCAGCTGGCTGGTATAGGGTCAGTGAGAGAAGGGTAGACAGCAGGGTGGTGCCCTCTGCAGAGAATTAGAAACGAAAAGCATGACGGATCCCCAGAGCTAGCATTTGGAAATATTGTTGAAAACAATTTTTTGTGGGGCTAATGAAATAATTACAATTTTTTTTTACTAATATGGGTGCAAGTTTCAAATGTGCCTGTTTTAATTCTTTATCTTTTAATAAACATCGCCATTTGTGGGAAGTCAGTTTGGAGAATTCCCCGTTTCTGGACAAACAAAGACACATGCCCCGTGTGTTTCCTGCAAGAGGAAGGCTCTGCCTGTAGCCATTGGTGGTCGCTTTCCCCACGTGCGGATCTCTAACCCCGATGGGCACGGCGCATCGCTGAGGGGACGCAGTAACTAACAAAAAAGAGCCAGAGGACTGTGAAGAGGGAAAAACAGAAGTCACTTTCTGTCATTCTGTGTAACCCCCTTGAGTATTAGTGTTTCCTTGTAAAACAGTGAAACAGTGTGATATTTTTGCTTGGCAAGTGCAAATGGCAGTTCTGCCCTGAACCACAAAGTTGCTGAACTTGAGCATCTTTAGAATGGTTAGATTGTTTTAAAGCTAAAAAGCAAGCCGAACAATGTGATGTTTGCTGGGAGTCTGTTACCAGATCATTACCAGAAACAATGAATATTGGTGAGGATTGTAAAGGGGCTGGGGAAGTCACTGCTCAGGTGGCCACAGGCCATCCTGCCTGCCGACGATGGCTCTGTGCTATAGCCCCTCTCTGGGGCAAGTGCCTCATGCCAGTGGGTCCAGATGATTTGGGAGTAGGAGCTCTGGGGATGAGAGGACACCAGACTCATTCCCAGACATTCCCACATGCTGCAGGGAGGCAGAGGTGACAACCTTGGCTTAATGGTGGGAGGAATGGAGCCGTAGGTGGGTGCTGGTGTAAGGAGGCTGGTGGGTGGAGAGAGGCATTCCTGAGTGTGGAGAGCAGAGCCGATGAAATGGCATTGGTCCGGTTAGGATAGCATAAAGTATATACAACAAGGTGGAGTCACTCATGTCAACCAAGATGGCTGACTGGTAGCCATGACACTTTTGTTCCAGAGGGAAACTACCTAAGTCATGCTAGTAGACACATCTGACAAGGAAACACACCCAAGATATCTGCACATGTGATTAGAAGACCCACATCTGCAGAGTGGAACCACCCATAGATAGGCTCCTGGGGAAATTCCACACTTGCCATCAGGGGTGCCAAGACATTTATCAAAAAGACCCAGAAGGGTGGAGTACACCGTTTTCAAGGTATAACTGAGGCAGTTTCCAGACCACTGCTGAGACAGCTGAGCTTCACGCCAGAGTGCTGCTCCATGCCATGCTGATCTCCCTTGGCATCAGCTGCCGGAGGCCCTGCCTGCCGGACTGAGGACTTTGTCTGCCTAGCCGCCCACCTGGCTCCACAAATCCTTCCTTGCAAGAGGCTGACAACTCCTTTGCCCACTGTGCTGTTTCCCAGACAGGCAGACTGAGACTCTGGGACTGGGGCTCATTATCCCCCATTGATTGCTGTGTGTGTGTGTGTGTTATAATTCTCGTAGATTGTTAGTGTGAGTAGGATATTAACATATGTTGATGCTCTACTTTGAGTGAACCTGCATTCAATAAAAGCTGAGTGAATAGCATGGTTACTGTGTGTGACTCTTGTCTATTTCTTGGTGCCTAGCGGCTCAGCAGGCAGCTAACCAAGCAGTCACCTGGCTAACTTATAGGAAAGACTATCCCAAACATACACTCCTGACAATGAGGAAGGCAAGTGCAGACGAGCAAAGCCTCTGTACAGGAGGAGGTACAAACGCCTAGGGCCCTTTGGCCTGCAGGTAACCCGGTGCTTTAACCACCGTTCCCCCGACCTGCCACCAGGGGGCACCCAGGCCCCACATGTCCCTCTAGAACTACATCCCACTTTGCCCTCAGAAGTTGGGGTTCGGAGGATTCTCCAGCTCAGGCACTTGTTGCAGATGACAGAGCCGGGCCTGGAAGGCCCAGCCACTGCTGAACTCCTGGCATACTGTAGGCGCTCAGTGAAGACCCATTGGAGCAATGCATGAATGAACGGACGGGCTGGAGAAGGAATCCAGAGTAGTGTGATTCCCATGGTCAGAGGGCTAAAAGGATACTTGCAGATGGAAAATCGAGGCTCAGAGAGGGGAAGGGCCTGGCCTAAGGTCATGCACAAGATGAGGCGCTGAGCCCATCCAGTTCTGAGACCTGCACATTGTGTGCCCCTTGCCCATTGCCAGCACCCACACTCCAGGGAAAAAAACACGACCACATGGTACAGAAGAGCAAGATTATCCCAGAAAACAGTGAGCCTCACTATCCAGAGTGGGAAGGCAGAAGGCAGCCCCCCAGGGCCCCCTCATGAGGAGTTTGCTGGGCCACCGCACAGACACCCTTAATTCTCACACCACTCACGTCTGCTCTCTTGCTCCAGAAGAATGAGGAGAATCTATCCAGGACACCACATGAGGATGGGGATAGGCTGAGGGCAGGGCTCTGCCTGCCTCCTCTGCTGGGGAGAGGTCCCCTGGGTGACCTGAGATGAAATGTGTGGCCCCCAAGCAGGCGTGGAGAAGGTGCTTGGGACCTATAAAAGCCACATTTACCCTCCACTTGTCCCCCATCTTCATATATTCCCTGTCCTCATCTCCCACATAGGGTCGGACATGCTGAAGGGAGGTGGGGGATGGACCAGGAGGAGGGGATGGAGTCTGTGAGATCACGCATGTGCATGCTGTAAGAGCACAGTGTGGGGAATCGGACTACCAGTGCCTCTCCTCACCTTTGTGGCCATGTGTGTGTAAGTGGGGTGCCCTTGTTAAAAAAAAGAAGTGCTTGTAAAAATTAAATAAAAATATAAAAGGGTTGAACAGCAGCGTGGCCTAGAGGAAACCCAGCGAGAACTGCTGAGGCTGTCGAGATTATCTCTTAATAAATAGTCATGGGCATATAAAGTATGGCATAGGGAATACAGTCAATAATATCACGATAACTATGCATGGGGCCAGTTGAGTACTGGAAATATCGATGGGAACACTTCGTATAGTATAAGATTGTCTAACCACTAAGCTGTGCACCTGAAATCAATACAAAATAAAATTGAAAGAGAAAAATAGATTATCTTTGAACTTGCTGGTAGTCAGCGCATAAGGGGAAATGAATACAATACAGTGCCTGGTTAGGCGTGTCTTCCAGGGGGCATGTCTATGACAATGTCTCTGAGTATATTAGCGTGTGTGGGTAAGTGGCAGTGAGAAGAGAGAATAGAGTGTCAGGGAGTTAAACAGCGATGACTTTCCTAGTAGACAGGGCAAGGAGGGAAGCTGGTACATCAGTGTCTCCTTAGGCATGTCTTCTTCTGGGCCCTGCTTGCTTGTGAAAGCTTCTCTAAGCACATGAGTGAGAGGCAAAGGGAATAAAAGCAGACATAAAGTTTCTGAGTATAAGATAGCTGAGTTTCCTGAAAGCCAGGATGAGAGAGGAAATACGAATTAAAGAAGCAACTCAGTGTGTTTTCATCATTGCCTGCCTACTCACAGCAGTGGATCTGACTGCATGTGATGGTGTATGTGTGAGGGAGAGTCATAGAGCTGTGGTGGGAGATATCTCTGAGCTCCCTGGAAGCCAGGGCAAGAGGGGAAATAGGTTGAGTTTGAGCCTGGTCAGGCACAACTTCCTTGCTGTGTGTGGTGAGGCCTTGTCTAGCGACTCAGACAGGGCAGTGTCTAGCAGCCAGGCGAGCACGGCTGTCCTCAGCGGGGCTCCAGGGCCGGGCATAGCCTGAGTGGGGCAGCAGCAGCCGGTCCTGAGTGCCGTCAGGACTGACGAGGCGCTGGGCAGCCAGCAGGTACTCTCGATGAAGGGACATTGGCGGGCAGGGGCAGCGACCTGGTGCCCATACATACTCAAGGGCCTGCAGTGGCGAGCGGTTCTTGTAGACAAGCTGCACACGCACCTCATAGCGGGTCTCCTGGGCCTGGCGGAGGTGGCCCAGCACTCGAGCCCGGAACACTGCGGGCAGAGTGGTGCTAAGGCCAATTGGATGGGCTAGCCTGGACACCCATCCATGCACCCCACTGCCATATGAGGGAACTAGAGGTCAGGTGGGACATGGGGACCCTGTAGAGACTGTGGAGAGGGTACTGGGGTCAGGATCGAAGAGGACTTAGAGGTCAAATTAGAGCAATGAGTCAGATTAAGGAGTCAAATTAGGACCAGAAAAAGGGGTCAAGTTGGAGTCAGGCCAAGAAGTTAAGGGTAAAGTCAAATCAGGATCAGATGTGGGCAGGAAAGTAGCCAAGCGCAGGTCAGTTAGGGGCCAGGTGAGGGTTGGGGTAAAGGGTCTCTCACCGAAGTCACTGCCGCAATAGTGGAGCAACCGGTGGGCACGACCACGGGTGTCGGGACAGGGTGGGCAGGGATCTGTGAGATGGAGTATTAGGGCACAGGCCTCATCTCCCTGCTTGCCCCCACCCTGGTTGTGGTTGTTCCCCCCTCACCTGGGGTGGGGTTTGGGGTCTGTGTGGGGATAGCCGGGGCTTTGTTGGGCTCAGAAGACTGAGGTTCCACCTCCAGAGGCTGTGGCTGCCTCAGGGACCAGCTGAGGGCCTGTGCCTGCTCCTGGAAGGGGCCGTAGAGTTCCCGAGGGAGCCAGAACTCGAACTCAATGCCGGGATTGGGCTCCTGCAGGAGGACCTGGGGGGAGGGTCAGGTACTAGGGAGTGGAAATCGGAACTGATAGCCCATCCTCCCTGCTCTGGCTCTCCACTCCTGCTTTGCCCCTCTGTTTCTCTACCCTAATCTTCCTCCTCTGACTGTCTGCCCCAGCCTGGCCCCTCTGACCCTCTCTAATTAAGTCTCACCCCTCTGACCCCTCTGTTCCTATCCTCCCCATTGTCTCTCCTGCCTCCCCTGCTCTGGCCCTAGTCTCCCCTAAATTCCTTAATCCCCATCACCGCCCCCTGGAGGCCCGGCACGCACCTGCAGAAGCAGGTCTTGGGTGGTGGGTCCCGCCGCGCGCAGCGTCTCCTCTGGCCCTGTGGCGCGGGTGTAGACCACGCGGGTGCCTGCCACGTCGTAGGTCCCGGGTGGGCTGATCTCCCGCTTGCCGTTGAGTACGTAGCGCCCGTCGCCCCCAATCAGCGCTGAAAGGGAAAGGTCAACCCGGGCTCTCCGGAACCCGCCCCTCCTGCCTCCTGACCCTTGCGTCCCGCTCCTCCGGCCTCAGTCTTCCCGCTGCATCCGGGCGGCCGGCAGGGCGCCTCCCCGCTCCCCCTCGGATTCTGCGATACCCAAATGGTTGCGGCTCCTATGGGCGGCGTAGATGTGTCTGGCGCCCTCGGGGATCAGGGTCACATTCCAGTACCCCGCATAGGTTCCTGGGGAGGGAAAGAGGGTGTTGTGGTGCGGACAGAGTGTATGAAGGATGCTTCGAAAATTAAATGAGATGCTACAACTTAGGAGGTTAGTCTTGGTCCTGGTATCCCCAAAACACTCCTTATATGTTTGGAGTTAACGATTATTATCGCTTAAGTGAGGCAGCGAAAGAGTTAGAATCCCATCTGTTCTGATCAGAGTGGGACAATCTCGCATTGACCAATCAGAATGAAGAAAAAGATAGGGCAGGGCCGCAGACTGCCCAATCAGCATGGGACTTCACTTTCCGGGCCCACAGGTTCTTAAAGGGCCCGCTGTACTGAGTAGAGAGGACTGGGCGAGTGGTCACCGGCGTCACGAAACACGCGCTGCACGAAGAGGCACGAATCGTTGGTGCCGCCACAGCGGCCGCAGCGGTCCTCGCGGGCGTCTGAACCCATCAAACCATCACAGCCGGCGCTCTAAAGGAGTGGGGAGGACACGCGTCACGGAGAGCCCCCTGCCCCACTTGGTATCTCGGCCTGAGGGTAGGGGGCAGGGCTCTGAGAACTAGGAGGAGGGGCCTAGAGACGGCGGTGGAGCCTGAAATAAAAGAAAGGAATCTGAGAGTCAGTAGCTGGGCCCAGAGGTAGAAATCTGGGGTGGGGCCTAAGGAAGAGCGCCACCTGTGGAAGGTGGAGGGACTAAGGAACAAAAGGAGTGTGGCCTGGGCGGGACCTGAGAGTAAAAGGACCGTCTTTGGCGGGAAGCTTGGGGTGGAGCCTATGGTGGGCAGGGCCCTTCGGGGGCAGGGCTAGGAGGGAGGGCCGGATCTAGAACTAAATAAGTGAGCTTTGAGGGCGGAGCTTTAATGGGAGGTGGGCGGGGCCTGGCGAGTCCTTACTAGGCAGCGTCCCCCAACGCAGAGTCCCTGGCTACCCGGGCTGCAGGGAGTGCCATCCAGGACGCGGCCAAAGCTATGGTAGAAGGCATGCCCCAGGGCCAGGCAGTTGAGGTCGCACTGGTTGGGCGCTGGGGGCAGAAGGAGAGGGTAAACCAGGGGTCTTCTATCCCAATTTACAGCCCTCTTCCTTCCAGACTCCCCCAGAAATCCAACCTCTTGGGCCGTTAAGGCCCAGAGTCTCAGCCAATACTGCACATCAAGGTTGAAGTAGAGCCAGGACTGAACTTAAGCATTCTGCCTCTAGCTCCCTGGGACTCTCCCATAGTAAGTATCTTGGGCCTTCATGCATGCATGCATGCATTCATTCATTCATTCCACAAATACTCATTGAACACCTACTATTTTCCAGACACGTTTCTAGACTCAGTGTTGAGCAGAACTGCACCCAGTAGGGGCCCAATAAAAAAAATGTTTGCTCATTGCCGACTGGGTCGCACATAGCCTGGGTGTATCTTTGGCCCTCCCAAGTACTCAGTTTCCCCCTCTACCTGGCAGGGGGAACAATGGGCAGTCCACTCTCAAATGTGGGCTCATAAGCCTGACTCCTGCTCGTCCCACTCAATCTCCCACCTCCCTGAGCTTGGCTGACCCTGCCTGGAATGGAGCCTGAGCTGGCCCTGGTGGGCCAATTCTTAAAGCAAAGGAAAAAAAATACCCATGAGGGTACAGATGGACCTTTCTCCATTCTCTGCTTTTCTTATCTGTGTGTGCCCCCATCATGGCATCTAAAGCTGCCTGTCTCAAACCTGGAGGCACACTGCCTCAGGCACACAGTTATATAATTTGCTATTTTCAGCTCAATACAGGCTACATTTCCTGTTACCGGCATAAGTTTGAGAACTGTTGGCCTCTGGATACAGTTCTGAGTAAATCTTCAGCCCGGTGTTCAGCCTTGTGCAGAATAGACCCTGTCTCCCTCTGCCTCTCTGTTGCACCTCACCTGTGCTTTTTTCCCTTCACTTCACCAACTCCTATCTATCCTTCAAAGCCTAAGTGCCGATGCTTACTCTCCTTACTACCCTCCAAGTCTCCTTTCCTTCCTGGCAGCCATTTCTCCCTGCCAGCTCCAAGTCGTTCCCCCTGGACCAACAGGAGGGCAGGCTACTCACCACCATAGAAGGGCACCCACTGGTAAGTCTTCTGGAGGCTGAGGATAGGCTGGCCATTGTAGAGGGCACACTGGATGTCTCGGAAGGCCATGGCCCCTGGGGGACAGTCCTGGGGACAGAGATGGGTGGATCAGAGGCTGGGACGGCCTCGGGGAAGCCCAGAGAAGGTGGCAGGGTGGCAAACATATTTGAAGCCATGAGTGGGGAAGCAGGAGGCTTTAAGACAGACTCAAGGGTATGGGAGGTGGACAGAGCTTACTGGCAACTGGCAGAGGCGGTACTCATGGGTGTCCCCCCAGCATAGCTCCTCCCTGGGAAACCTATAAGGAGCAGGGTGGCCAGAGTATGGTTAGGCCCGCTAGTAGCCCCCTCCCCAGAGTCTGCCTGCACACCCTCCACACACACACTCCCCACCCCCCAACCCTACCCACATTCCAGGTGGATCAGTGGGATTAAAAGGCATAGCATGTGTGGGCAGGTGAAGGGTGTGGTCAGGGGCTAGGCCTGGCTGGCAGGAGAGAGAGGCAGGAACCCCTTCAAACACGCTCAGACGATGCATCCTGCTCACTGCTCACCGGATGCAACGCCGGCTGCGTACAGAGAGCCCCCGCCCACAGGAGCTGGAACAGCGGCTCCAGGAACCCCATAGTGTCCACTCGCCCGGCCCCTACTTGGAGAGAGAGAAGCGTGGTCAGCCTGAAGGGGAGGCTGGCAACCCCCACATGGCTTCTAGGGCCCCATGCCCCCTGGGCTCATGTCTTCCCTTACCTGAGCACTGCCCCCCAAACCACAGTTCAGGAGGACCCACAGCAGGAGCAGGAGGTTCCATAGAGGGCGGGGTCTGGGGGAGCAGAGGAGGGTGCTGCAGTAAAGGTGTCAGCAGGCCAGGGGCTGAACCCCCGCTCTGCCTTGACTGTGTGACTTGGGGCCGTAACTTAACCTCTCTGAGCCTCCCTTTTCATCTCTGAAAAATACAGCCCACATCTGAGGAAAGTTTTGAGGGGTCCTTCGGATCAGGTAAGAAAAATAGGAGGCACAGAGCCTGGAATGGAGATGAAGAGCTCAAAGAATATTATTATTATTATTATTATTATTATTATTATTATTCATTATTGTCTTATGATGTGCACAGTAGGTGCTTAATCAGTGTCTAATGACAGAACAAATCATTCCAGGACAGTGTACAAGTGTCTCCAGGGTCAGGGCCCCTCACCGCTCTCTCCACCATCATTGCTTCTACCTTCCTGTGTGGCCAGGGGCCAGCCACTCTGCTTCCCCAGGCCTCAGTTGCCCCTTCTGTGCAGTGGGAACCATCTGGGGTCAGTCCAGGACTCTGAGACCTTGCAGAGGGTGCAGCCAATGGGGGCTGGGTCAGGGACCGGGCCCCTCCAGGGCCCTCTCTGCTCCCAGACCCTTGACAGCAGGGAATCCCTGGACTGGGGAGGGGCAAGGAAGGGTGACCTGACCCTAGGCCAGCCAGCGCCTCATAGCCTCATGAGCAGAGGGTGTGGAATGGAGCGCCAGGGTGGAGGGGAAGGGGCCCCTGATGAGGATGATGCAGAAAAGAGGGAGACAGCTGGGGTGGGGAGGCTGGGCTGGCAACTTTGCCTTACATGGGTCTCAGTTTTCCCATCTGTAAGGAGAAAAATAGAGCCACTTGC
>PVKM010040079.1:0-13554 GCA_004027735.1 Carollia perspicillata | reverse complement strand
CTGAGTAGTAGTATCACATAGATTCATATGTCAGATGAATAAAGCAACAATCCATCATGCAATAGAAATGATATACTTGGGATCAAACCCTTGAAAATCCAGAGGTTATAATTAAAGTACATGAACAGGTACTTTCGTGTTACCTACATCTGCTTCATGGTTGTCTCACCCTCAGCTTTACACCCATGGCCTCAGAGAGGGTTCCCTAAGACTCCCTACAAAGGTGGATATTAACTCAGCTCTGATTTACAGGCAAATAAGTCATTATTAGAGGAAAATTGCTTCCAAACTGCAGTGCTTTTCAGGACAGGACCTGAAAACAGTTGGCGGGAAGGAACTGCCCTTCCAGTGGGAAGGGCTGTACGCAGCACACTTTCGTCATTTACTTTCTAAGGAAATCACCTAAGGCTATGTGCTGCTTCCTGAGCAGGCATGAATGGCATGGCCTAGCAGGACAACGAACAAAGGTGGGAGAATCGTAGTCAAAAGAGTTCAGTGGGAATCGGTGTAAAACACACACATCTTCCAGTGTCACAGGGTCACGTTAATACTCACCAGAGAATGATGCTGGAGATCGTAACAATGAGGTGAACTACCTGATTTGTTCAGCCTCTGCGTATCAGCCTCTCTCCTCGTGAACTCCCACGCATACATGTTAACCAGGTCGTAAACTATGTATGGGCTCAAGGACATATGTTCCCTTTCACCTATAAACCTGCCAGCAGAAGGTTTGATAGAAGTTTGATAAAGGGCTCTGAGGCCTTTATCTCAGCAGGATTCCTCAAATTGACCTCTGGTGTCAAGTTGAATATATTGAACCCTTACGGCTTTGGAAGGTGCAACAATTCATTCTTACTGGAATTGACACCTACTTCAGATAGGAGTTTGTCTTCCTCGCCTAGCTGCAGCACTTCTGTGAGCATTAGTCTCTTAGGGTTAAGAGTAACCTTGACTCATTGGCAGGAGATTTTGTACAGCATTGCCTTAAACCAATAGGCCAAGTTTATGACTGAAGAGGTATGACAACGAGTTCCTGACCATAGAAGCCACTGCTGCTATAACATATTGCATCACGGAGAATAACTTGCATAAGTAGAATGATGGACTTCATATTAAAGTCACCACTAAAAAACAGCCCGGATTAACCTCACCTTGTGAGTTTAAAACACTATTTTCCGGTATTTGCTTTGAGCCACAAGTTTAGCTATGGTGATATGTCCTCAGAAGCTATAGCACTTGGGTCTAGGGACAAAGGGTGGAAGTAAGATGGGCTCTGGTAAACATTATTCCCAAAGACCTACTTGGGAAACAAACAAGCAGGAATAATATAGTAGATTTGGAAGAACTAATTTGTGAGGATTCACTCCACCATATATTAAAAGAAAAATCATTGGCATAGCTTCACCAAATAAAGCGTCAACTTCACAGCATGTTAAATGACAGATTTGACTTTATAAAGCAATCAACAATAACCTTTGTAGGTAGTGGGCTGGAATGATGGGTTGCTTTTATGGAAAATAGAAACTGGGATTCTTGCCTCACATTAATTTTTGCAAGAGAAGGCAGCCATGGCCCCCAGGTTTTTCCTCCTTTCCCAAGGCCTTCTCACAAAAACTAAAGAAAACAACAACAACAACAACAACAAAAAAAAAACCCTACAGTCTGAAAGAAGATACTTACTGAGCATATATAAAACCCAAAACGTACATTATTTGTTGTTAGGAGCCTGTCCAATAATAATGGATCAATAATAAAATGACAAAAAACCTAGTTGGAAAATTGACAACCACAGAAATCACTTTTACAGAAAGAAATCTGAATGAGCAATGAACACAAAACATTTTTACAGCACCACCAGTTAAAAAAAAGAGAGAAATTAAAACAATTAAATGCCATTTCAATTAGTTATTATATAGAAAAGAACTTTAAAATACTCAGCAATGCCAAGAACTATCAAAAATGTAAAAAATAAAATTAGTAATGGTCTTATGCTTCTATTGGAAGTATAAAATAATAGCATTTCGGGAAGTAACCTGGCAATATTCAGAGAAGCTTAAGAAGCCCTGTGTCATTTAGAATGATGTGCAGGTGTAAGTAACTGTAAACCGGATTACAGTGGTTTAATCAAGCAAGGGTTTTGTCTCAGGCATTAAAATAAAAATTATCTAGACAGGCATCCCAGAGCTGGAGCAGTGGCTAAGCACGCAGTCCAGGAGCCAGACCTATTTTGTCACTCTGCTTTCCTTAATGTGTGGCTGCTGCACCTCCAGAATCACCTCAGTTCCAGGCAAGAAGGAGATTAGGGATGACTGAGTTGGCACTGGCAGTTTATGCTTATGTTACATTGGCCAGACTATCTTATAACTTAGCCATCTCTCACAGCAAAAAGTTTGGGACTCAGAGTAGTTTGCTTTTCAATTCTAAAGTCGAGAAAGTCAAATGTAAAAGGGGTTGTAGTAGTTTGACTTAGTTGGTTTACAGAACTCATTTCATAAGCATACCTAAACTTCCATGTGAATATAGGTATATAGATACATACGATAAACAGTGCATTGTTAGCTCTGTAAACTATCAGAAGAGATAGCACTGAGGAATTTTGTAGAAATACATCATTTCAGGTTCCATTCCAGATCTACTGAATCAGTATCTCCGTTTTAACAGGAATCCTAGATGTGTCTACGTGTAAATTAACGTTTGAGGAGAATCACTCTAGAGAAAGCCTTGCATATGTAACAGGGTCCATTGCATCTTACATGGGAAAGTTGAAATAATCTCAATGCCTATCAACAACAAAGTATTAAACATATTCAGATTTCAAAACATTGAAATTAATATTGAACAAATATTTATTCAATAGTTAATGCACAGGGCAGTTGAAATGAATAACTAGAATAACTGGTATCAATCTGGGCAAATGCTAAAGCACAATATTGATTTAAGATGACAGAATGAAAAAGTAAGTCAATAGTATGATATAATATTTCTATATTTTTCAAAGTACAAAACAAGATTTCATATGGATACATACACATGTAATATATGTATGCTTATATATATGTTTAAAATATTTTAAAGATGAATAAAAGGTGTTCATCAAATTTATGATAACAATTAACTTGGGGAAAATGGAAGAAAATATTAATGAAAAAATACAAAGTGGTTTCAATCACATCCATTTTATTTCTTAAGAAACTGAAGCAAATGTGGCAAAATATTGAGAAACATGCGTTTGCATTGGTATCTGCAAAGTTATTTTCTAAGCTTTTTTTATAGGTTTAAAACATTTCATAAAATGTTTTAAAAGATAAAGTGAATGTGGATAATTTTTTGAAAGGATAGTAATGGTGTAATTCTTTTCACCATTTGTTCTTAAATGATTTAGCAATAGCTGGGTAGAATGAATGCATTATTTATGAAGATTAAGTAAGTCAGCATTAGAACAACATTTGTAACTGATTTTATGATAGTGAGTACAGAATATTTCAATGAATTTGCAGCTCTCTCCTGGTAATAAAACAGTTAGGAAACTCAAGAATATATATAAATACATGCACGCATATTTTAACAAGTATGTTTCAAAACTGCTAAAGATGAATGGAACAAACGCAGTGAATCTGAATTTTATGCCTGTTTCTAAAAGGAATCGGAATGAATACTCATGGAACCTGTGTGCCACTCTCCCAGCCTCTCCTAGTCTCTCTCTCCACCAACTGTTTTGACTGCGACAGTGATGTTTATTATTTACTTGCATCTTTTGAAAACATTATATCTGCTGGAAAAGTTTGCATCCCAGTTCTTGTCATTATGTTTACTTCATTTTCAGTACACAACTTTCTCTGTGTTTTTAGTGCTTAACATTAACACCAGAAATAGCATATTGTTTTATACTGTAGAAAACAATTTTTTAGCATAGAGTACTCCTAGATAGAAGCAAGCCTTTCTAATAAAAAGAGTATTCACCCAATCCCTCTATTGTGTGTACCATTTCACATTTATTAGCCATAAAAAAGTAAACTAACGGGAAGAAAATTTATTGATATATGAGGACACACAATAGAGAGTAGGAGTGGATTTTGAATCAATTCCTTGCTATTTCTACTCTGTTCTCTTTGAATCTTTCAATATATTCACAGTATCCTGAAATGAAAACCCAAAGACATAGATTCCTACTAAGATATGAGTTTTTTTTTTTAGTTTATTCTGATATTGACCTCAAGGACCATTTCTTGGCCTCTTCTCATAACACATGTCATATAGGTTGATTATTGTAAGAAGCGAATCTGTGGCTGACTCCTTGGCCATCTTCACCTGCGTACACAAACACCTGAGGATGGAGTATCCAAGGGGTGATTAGAGAGAGAGCTGGCAAACTTTGAAGTTGGTAAACCAAGAAGGAAAAAACGAGATTGTCATTAGTTGCACATAATATGTTTCTATTCCTAGTAAATGCAAAAGGACCACTTAAAAACTAATGAACGTAATGAGTATTCAGCAAAATAGCAAGATTCAAGGAAACATACCAAAAAATAGCTTTTGCAAATGCCAGCAATAATTAGAGAGGAACTCATGCACACACACACACACATACATACAAGATTTAAAATAGAAAAAAGAAGCTAATAGATATTTAGGAATCAGCTTCAGAAAGTAGAGAAAGATGTAAGTGTACAAAATAACAAAACAATAAAGAAGTTTTATTTCAAAAGGACTAATAAAAGACTATATTCATGGAAACTAAAAATCAATCACACAAATGTCAATTTACCTAAAATAAACATGTTACTTCAAAACTGTAAAAAGTAGATACAGACTTGTTGACATGGAAATATGCTCAACATATACTATTGACTGAGAACAAGCCAGGCATAGAATAATGTCTGATCATTTATCAGTAGTTATAGTTGTATACACATAGAATACATACAATGTGCCTGTATGTTTCTTCCTTCCTCTGTGTGTGCATTTATGGAGGAATGGAAAACCCACACTAAACTCTTAATATTGGTCATTGCCTGGAAACAGATGGGTGAGTTGGGGACAGGAGAGCTTTGTATACATTTTGCACTTTTGTGTGGATGCCATTTTTATGATGAACATATTATATTAGAAAAAAAAACAAAAGAAAATTAAAGAAACAAAATGGCACTATTTCATATTGGGGGACATAAAGCTGTTATGTTTGGAAACTCCTGGTTGTTTTACAAATCAGCTCCAAGAAAGGCAATAAGGGACCTGGCCAGTGTGGTTCTCAGTTAGAGCAACATCCTGTAGACTGCAAGATTGCAGGTTTGATTCCCAGTCAGGACACATGCATAGGTTGTGGTTTCGGTCCCCTGTTAGGACCAATGATGTTTCTTTCTCACACATCGATATTTCTTTCCCTCTCTTCCCCTCTCTTTAAAAATCAATAAGCATGTCCTTGGGTGAGGATTAAAACAATAAAACAAAGGGCAATAAGGTATGCTGAATAATGACACCTGCCCCAGAGGAGTTGACATCTTTGGAATTTGTAACTATGGAATCTGTACCTATGTTATTTTCGATGGTTGAAGGGACACACAAATGTGATTCATTCAAGGATTTTGATATAGAGGGAGGACCATTGATCATCCAGGTGGGCCCAGTGTAATCACAGATGTCCATACAGGAAGGAGGCAGAGAAGATTTGACTACAGAGAAAAGAAGGAGATACAAGGACAGAAGCAGACTTTGGGTGAAGCAGCCATGAGCCAAGGGATGTCAGCGGCTTCTAAAACCTGGAAGAGGCAAGACACAGGTTCTCTCTCGGAGGCTACAGAAAGAGTAACTACAGTCCAAAATTTGATTTTAGCCTTGGAAGACTGATTTTGAGCATCTAGCCTCCAGAAATCAGAGAGAATAAATTTGTGTTGTGTTACACCACTAAGCATATGGTAATTTGTTATAGCAGCAATGGGAAAATGAATGCAGGCAGGAAAAGTGCACCGAGACAAATGATATGTAGTTATGGTAACCAGGTAATCTGCATGTCCAAAAACCTCTTAGTTGATGAAATTTCAGTGCCTAGGAAGAGAAAAAAGACAATGAACATCACCATGGTATGATGAGTCAACATTTAAATCACAAGCAGAACATTTAAATTTAAAACCTGGGATAAAATTGAGTCAAAAGTTAAAGACCAAGATCATTGTCAAATAGATATGGAGGGTGTAATGTACACAACACTTGAGATATAAATGTACAGAATCAAATCCTCTACTTCAGCCCTGGCTGGTGTGGCTCAGTGGATTGAGTGCCGGCCTGTGAACCAAAGGGGTGCCGGTCTGATTCCCAGTCAGGGCACATGCCTGGGTTGCAGGCCAGGTCCCAGCAGAGGGTGCATGAGAGGCAACCACACATTACTGTTTTTCTCCCTCTCTTTCTCCCTCCCTTTCCCTCTCTAAAAATAAATAAATGAAATCTTAAAAACATATAATGAAAACTAAATTGTGCCTTAACAGAGTTTGCAATCAGGGAAAGACAAATAAATCACTGAGTAGTTTTAGAAAGATCTGTGGTATGATCACTTGCTCTGACATCATTGATGTGGGTTTGATTGAAAGACACTATTAACCATAAGAAGAACGGAAGCCCCATGCCCCTTGTGGAAGCCACAGAAAAAACCTAGATCAGAAGTGGAAAAAGATCAGTTCAGAGTAGTCATAGGGATTACACGTCAAAGGCACGAAGTACACGCATCTATGAACTCTGGAACTCAGAGGACTCTCAAGGGTGACCTAGGGCTTTGTCTAGGGGAGGGAGGCCTTGGGTTGCCAATATCACAAAAAGAACAACACTTTTATTCTCCTAAATAGAGCATTACTGTTTATGAGAAAAAAAACAAAAACAAAAATAAAATATGCTGAACACATCGATGTCAAACAAGTATTCTTAGCCTCAGTAATACCTGTGGGCTTCTGATTATGCCTGTCACAGTGCCATCAATCTACGTCTAACATGGAGAGAAGAAGTAAAATGCACACACATGCACACGCAGATATGCAGATTTGTTTTACACAATATTTAGAATTCTATCAAGGTTTTGGAAAGATAATCTACTTATTCAATGTCCACACTTGTTTTTATCCTGTAGTGTTGATTTTAAAGCATAAACTTTGGAGATGAGGGTGAGGTGGTCTTGTTAATTTGCTCCACAGCCGTTTCAGTGTCAGGCACACATTATATACTAATTGGATTCCTGGTGCATCTTTAAAAACTAATTTCAGAACACTAAGTAATCAGAGGCTTTGTCTTCGATACAAGACAGTGCATCAGCAGAAAGTGTTTATTACTCAGCCACCTGTGTTTTGCACAAAGCAATTTACGCAGACACAGTCCCTGCCCTGAGGAACTGTCTAAAGCCAGTCCATTGTAACACTGAAAGGTAGTCAGACAACTACAATAATGACAAACACAAGCTTCTAACGTTATTAAAAAATAAAAGAATCCACTTTGTAATGTCATTTGGCCCAAAAGATGAGCTCATGTTCTCTTTGGGGAAAAAATGACACAAGAACTTGCTAAATACTCAACATTTATCCAATTAAATAATGCATACAAAAATACCTATTTAGATTTAAGAGATAGAAAAAAATTAAAATGCAACTATGGTTTCTGGATTAAAGTATTCTATGTAGCACATTTTATATAAAGTATCCTTTAGATGGTTTCCTTATCTGAGAACTAGGTTCTTATATATTTTTCTCTAAATTCCATTAGATTGTCACCTATTTGAAGGTGGGACCAAGAGATAGTGTGCTACTCTTCTTATATCGGTTTTAACATTGTGTCTTTCATAGACTATAGACCTTAAAGAAATGTTGAGGATGTGAAAAAACAAGTGCCATAATATAATATTGGAGCTATTTTCCTATAAGTACGAAACTCCTGTGTATGCATCCTTACTAGGCCTGATTAACACTTGTGGAAAATTTTGAATATGTTAATATGCTTTTGCAGAAATGATATATTAGATTACTCTGATTTTTCTTATAACACTTTCCAATAATACAGATTTTGCCCTGTTTGCCCAATACCTTCCACTATTAGTGTTTCTTTAGTTGCAAAACGAGAGACCAATTTAATTTCTGTTTGAGTCCATTTTGCCAGGACATCATATATGAATATATCACACAACTCCAGGCATCATCTCTGGCACAGACAGCAATATAATTGGAAATAATACCCCTGCAGCTGTGCGTCGTGATGGCCCTGAGTCAGTTAGTACAGCACGTGTCACTTTCAGTGTAGACGATGACTTTTCTCACGAACTGATGTGTGCAGACCTCATATCCACTTAAAGCGATCTCTTCCCTGGAGTGCTCAGTCTCTCTTCCACTATACAAATGTTCTTTTAAAATATAACCATTTTTCCCACCTCCAGTGGGAAGAAACAGATTAACAAACAAACTACAAAATTAGAATACTTATGGCATCCTCATACATCTGTTCTAGGGAAATGTAATTACTTCCATTAAGCCATGGAATATCTTTATTCAATAAAGTTTTGATACCAGAAGTCATTAAATTAATTGCAATTGTTCAAATCAATTTAAAAATGTTGATAATCTATATTCAGATTTGCACTGTGGTACAGTGTTTAGAAAATTATTCTAAGTGTGGTTTCTGCCTTTTTAACAGCTTTATGGGGAAATAAGAATTGCAAAGTACATAAAGTGAGATCGGTTATCAAGTCTTTCAGTGTCAAGACACTTGGAGAAATTCTCATGAAACAGGTAAGAGAGAATGTTGTGTAATCAGCTACATTATCTTAAATATCTTATATAATTTTTAAAGTATAATAGATGTAGCTAGGTAGGTAGATAGGCATATAGACACACACACACACACTTTAGAGAATGGGAGAGAAGCAGAATCAATAAAATAAATAAAGCAGAAAAATTAAAGTTTTATTTCACACCTACCTAGGCTAAATAATGATCCCCAATGATGTCAGGTCATAATTTTCAGAGCCTGAGGTTTATGTAATTGTACCTTATTTGGCAAAATCATCTCTGTACAGGTGATTAGATTCAGGATTTTGCAGTACGGAAATTAACCTGGGTTATTAGGATGCGTTTTAAACGCAATCGCCCACATCCCTATAAAAGGGAGGCAGAAGCAGAGAAAACTTCGAGGACAATGAGCTGTGAGGACAGAGCAGGTGTCTGAAGGGGCTGTGGTGATGCACTGGAAGATGGAGGGAGAGGCCTTGGGTCCAGGAATACAGCTCTAGAAGCTGGAAAGGGCGAGGAAACACTTTCTCCTCTAGAGTCTCCAGAGGAAGCAGGTCTTGCTGACAATTAGGTTTTAAACCAGTGAGACACTTAGGACTTCTGACCTCCAGAACTGTAGGGAATAAATGTGTGCTGTTTTAAGCCATTAGGTTTGTAGCAATTTGTGATAGCAGCCATAACAAAGTGTTACACCTTCAGGTAAAGAACCAGAGTCTTCAAACGTTCTTCAAATGCTTTCTCTCTCTTCCTTCTTTAAAATAACTAAATAATTCCAAGCTGAACACCTTCATGAAGGCTTAACGAATTAATAAAATAACATTTAAGTGTGCCTTTCCTTTTATTGGATTTACTTCATTTCTATTTATTGGATTTTCCTTTAACTCCAGGCTTACAGTTAGGTTCTTCCTTAATATTCTTGTGGTGTTCTCGTAATTTCTCCATATGCTAAGAGAAATAAGCCAAACAGAGAAACATAAATACTGCATGATATTTGCTTCTTTATGGAATCTGAAAGAGTTGAGTTCCTAAAATGGAGTAGAAAGAATGGCAATTTTCAGGGGTTAGGGGGTGGAGGAAATAGGGGTAATGTCAGTCAGAGGGTATGAGCTTCTAGTTATAAAATGCATAAGTTCCGGCATCTCATGCACACACAGTGTGCTGATTACAATCAGTGAGACTATATTATGAAATGTTCTCCCCATAAAAAAGGAAATGCTAATCATATGCAGTAATGGAGACATTACCACAGTTGGGTAGTTATTTCACAATACATAAATTTGTCAAGTCATCACATTTATACTTTGTAAGTATACAATATTATATGTCAATTATATCTCAACAAACATGGAAAAAATAAAGATGGTTGACAGGTTTGAACACACATTCAGGTGGGAAAGTACAGATGGCCCCTATCTTATGAAAGCAAAGCTAAAGCAAAGAATAGAAGTGATGCTTATTAACATCCAACGAATTAACTTAAAACTTGTCAGGCATTCACAGCAGTTCCAAGGATTAGCCTTGGTTTTTGGAGGCCTCCCTGCTGCTTGAACTTAATCTCCATAACATCCCTCAAAATTTCCAGAAGCAAACAAAGAGTTTCTTGTCCTTGCTATGCAAATGCAATGGAAAGATCAGTCTCCCTCCAAAATGTGATTGGTACTTAAAACAATTCCTATACAGATTTCCTTGAATTGGCAGTAAAGTCATATTATCTAATTGCATGAGACTGTGTTCATTTTTGATTCTTATACCCAAGTGTTGATGTTAAAATCTTTTTTTCACATTATAAACTACAGTTTCTGACATTTGTGTGTGACTTATAATTGAGAAATGTATGTAGTGATAGATTCAGAGGCTGAGATTTATCAGCAATTTAGCTATCTACCCAGGTTCAAGCCTACCAGTAGATTGTTTCTGTTCATGTTTTTGTCAACTTAGTTGTTTATTTACTTGTGCAACACAACAGAGGTTTGCATTTTAACTGAAATTCAGATCCCTAAGTATTTCTTAAAACCTCTTTAAAATGATTGCATTGTAAGTCATCAATGAAAAAAAATTCATACACAGAAAATTGCCTGTCACGCACTAGGCAATGTAATCAAAGGTGGTAGAAATTACCAATTTTTTCAGTATACAATAAACCTGTTTTAAAATTACGAGTTTATGGGAATGGATTCCTACATGATGAAAAACTATGACAAAGATGCCAACAGCTATTAAGACGGAAGTGTTTTGGCAGACTTCAGAGAAGAGTTATTTAATTTTCAACAATGTTTAATTTAATTATGACAAAATCAAAATAATAATTTACCAAATAGGCAATGCAGACAGAATCATGCATTACTTTGGTATTACTGGAAATCATATACTGAACCTTAATGATGCCTATATTATATAATGAGTCCCAAAGTTATCATAGTGTTTTAGAAGGATGTCACAGTGTTATAACAACTGTCAATTACCTGAGGTGACTCACAAAAACTGCGGCACTTACAAACTGAATTAGATAAAATTCAAATTCTAATTGTGACATTTAAAGAAGGAACATGGTTAGGAATTCAAAGGGTAGCATTATTAATTTTGATTCATTAAAGTGTTCTGTTTTTAATAGTCTTATCCAAAAATCGATAGTGTGTTTTATAACTAGATGAATTCCTGAGTTTTGAGAGTTTCAAGGTGAAGCTCTTGAAGTGTGAGTTTCAAGAAAATATAACAGCAAAATCATAATTAAATGCTCTAGCTAGATCTCAGTAGGGTTCCAAGGTTTTAGGGGCCACCACTTGTGTGGGCCAGTCAGGTGTACCTATGAAAACTAGTGAGAACTTATCAAGAGAATGAGGATCTCATTAAAAAGAGTCAGGAGTATGAGGTTTATCATTGAACTTCATGCTGGGAGTCTTTATGGATTAAGTTTTAATTTTATTAAATAAAAAATAAGGAATTTCCACGAGAGGTACCAATTTATAAGTGGTCATTCGATGCTGAACCCCACTCCCTCCGTCTTCCTACAGAATACTCATTTTGAAAGTTCCTAAACTTTAACTCTTTCGGTACCATAGTTGAAGATACACTGGAAACTGTAGTACTTCCACTAAAATACATCTCTCCTGGGTGGCTTTCAGAAAGGCACACGAAAGGTGGTCTCCCCACTCTTGGAATGGAAAAATTAAACACTGTCCTTAGTTACATCCACACCTGTCTGGTTATTTATGTATCTAAAAAGAACAGTTTTTAAACTTTGGACTTTATAAACACAAACTATTTAGTTGAGAAAGAAAGAATCCACATTTGAGCATAGGTCCAGACAGGGCTACTTCAACTAATGAACAGGAGAAGTCTTATATAAAATATCATCCACTCTTAAATACAGAATTGTTAGAGCAATTAGCCAAAAGTAACTAAGAACGAATGTTTCAGGTAGTCTTCCTTCATTGTGGAGAGCCGCATCTCACTTTAGGGTTTGTGTCACCCATGCTGTTTTACTGCAGTGAAATTGTTTCTTTGAAGCTGGGTACTTAATGCTTAGTTTCCCATTTCCCCATGTCAGCAAAAATAAGTACCAAGGCACGAGGCAGCTAAGATAAACATCAATGTTCACTACATTCCCAGTCTGTAAACCCGAAGTTCCACCGAATCAAAGTATATGGAGAGCCAGCCAGCAGTCCTCTGCTGGGTAAATAAATGCCCAGTGGCACAGTTCACACTGATGTTGCTTGCCTGTGAGAACCTTGTCAACTCCCCTGGTTGCTCCTCTCAATATCTTTTCTATAATAAAAATAAAAATAAAAATAAGTCTTTGTTTTCCTAAGTAGCTTGAAAAACCTCTACAATTTTCAGGAACCTAGCAAGACTATTTTTATCTACCCTGAAGTTATGGAAGCCTCTTGCTTTCCTTGGTATATGACTTTCCTATTGAAGATCACTCTGTACAGCCCTTGGTTTTTTCTTCTTTTTTTTTCATTCCTTACAAAATATTTTCATCAAAGGTGGAAATATTTATAGCTTTACTATCAGAACTTTAGAAAACTTTTAAAAAAAGAATGTTTAGTTTACTCTCTTTCTATGTAATACCTGGTCCCCAGAGACAGCAAATTTCATGTCATATTTATTCTATAATTTTATCCACATATCTTTATTTTTTGTCTTAGATACTATCTGCCTCATTTCTTGTTTTCTAAAAACTTGGATATTATCTAATGAATTCTATCTATGGATTTTGGGTAATTAACTCTCTTACACTCCAGCACCACTATAAACCTTATCTGACCAAGCTAATTGTAACAAAAATTTTTATTACATTTTTCTATTATTTCCATTAGTACTATTCTCTAATTGTTGGCCATTATATCCAGCTTAGTGACATGATATATTAGCATTAAATTTATTTTCTTATGTTTTCCTCAAATTAATAATATACTTATTTTTAAGTGGGAGGATTTGGGGGGGAAACTTAATTCATTCCTAAACTCTCCCACAGAAATACTATTTCCTTTAATATAGTCAAATACATCAAAATTTCTATTAGTTTCTTTTCTTTCATTCTCAGAGAAAGTTTTTTTAGAATCCTCCTGCTTCAGTATGAATCACTTCCTGCCATATGATTGTCATTCTGGGGGTTTAATTGTACATGTGTCATTTCTCAAATTAACAGTTCTCCACAAATGTTTCACATTCATTGCCTCTCGGTTCTTATTTAGGAATGAGGCACAAATATCCCCATGTACTGAGGTATATGAACTTGTGATCATTATCCTATAATGATTAGACATGGACCCATCAGCCTAGTTGAGAACATGTAGAT